>JALPQI010007562.1:30000-60668 GCA_025490895.1 Thaumatotibia leucotreta | reverse complement strand
TTGACAAAAATATGTCTTAAAAAAATTTGAAACATTTTGTCATCTACATGCGTTTATCTCGAAATGGTTTTCGATTTAGGGATATCGAAAATTTTGAAACGTTGTCAATTGGCATTCTATGAAGTGTTGTAATAGAAAAAGGCATCAAAAGTTTTTAAATTGTCATGGCAATAGCGTTCGGTCGGGTCCTCTTTTTGCGTTATATTTCACTAGGTACTCTATGCTACAGTCCTTTCTCAATCACCATTCCAAATCTCCCTATTTATCTAATGCTGTGACAACCCTAAAACAATAGAAAATGCAGCACTCAAGCCCTTTGTATAATTCGCACTACACACTTTCCTGATCCATTCGCAACCTTATCCCCTGTTCTTAAAGTTGATTGTAACGATAACTTTCTAGTAGTTACTCTTGGGAAATTGGCGGGTGTTTCTAGGGTTGTCACTCGGGGAGATGAAGGCTTCCGATGGAAATCTTAATCCAATACGAGGCGACAGCGCATGATTTATACAGAGTCGATCAGGGCGCTAAGAGGGCGTTTTTCAACAGGATTTCCTTTCAATTTCACTTATGTATTTTGTATTTACTTATATATTACCTCGTAAATTTGTAACATTTTTAATGAATAAATAGGTTTATTTTGTTACAGAGAAGATTAACATATTTAAATTAACGAAGATAAAAAAAAATTACTAAAGTAAAAAAAAAATTATTACCTTCCCTATTTTTCCCATATTAATAAAATATTTAATTTTTTAACCCTTTAACTAGGTCCTGCCCTGCCATGAGGGGTCCCTATGGACCACTTAACACTTTTTTTGTCAAGCTGAAAAAATGCAGCGGTAAATTTTAATGTCATTAATCCAAACCAAATAAAGTGGCCAATAACTATACCTATCTATATGAACTCAACCAAAATGTATGTGTCAAAACAAATTTCATTTGACCCCGTGGAGTTCCAACTTGAGGAAATTGGCAGATTTTGTTCATCTCTGACATACAGAACTCTGAAAAAAGGACAAGTGTTGTTGTAAAAAAACTCACTTAGTTCCGGTGTGAAAGTCTTATCATGTATAAGTACCTACGCCAAGAAGATCCATCTTAGCGGCCCGGCCCGCAATACACTCAAATGCGCAGGTGCGCAATCACATTACGCTATTTCTGCGTCGTCGGGTAAGCGATTTCTAAAAACAGGAAAAGAACATACTATCGGCATTTATTCGGGGACCTATACTAAAGTAGAAAACGCATCGCGCTCGCACTGATACTCCTTTCGATTACTTTTATATGTGTACTTTGCAATCTAGATTACAATAGTACATTGTGCATCAAGGGAGGTAAGTATGGAAACACTAACGAGAGTGTTAGAAGCCCGACGCCGTTAGGCGGAGGGCTTTTATGACTCGAGTTAGTATTCCGCTTACCGACCGTGATGCATACAATGTTTTTCATCACACTTGCTGACAAAAAAATAAGTTTTAAGACATAATATTATTAAATGACGTACAGACATTTCTATTACTCCCTAGGGAATTTCACTTTTCTATTACTCCCGCTACGCACGCAAGCAATGGCGCGCTTAGACAGCAAGTGTGATGAAAATTACACATACCAATCTAATTTACAGAAGTAATCAGTTTATTTTATGGCCAACACTGGATGCCAGGTAACTGTTCGGTCACCGGAGCGAGGGGCGCAATTTCGGTGGGAGGCAGGGTGTGTCCGTACTGTAAGTTGTACTTATTTATTTATTATACTGTGCCAGACTGTACTCGGCCATCCTGAATCCTGATCCCGTCCACCTGTCCTCAGAGATCCTGACAATCCGAACCTGACTCTCCCGCATCCTAGGCGTAGGGTCGCCATATTGGATGCCTGGATTTCGGGGCGCGTGCCCGCGCGACGCCGTTATAAATTATGGCCGTGATTTATTGCATCGAATTATCGTCGGTAATTAGTGCGTGCCATCGGCCCGGTGGAACTTTGTTAACTGTAGCTTAGGCACCCCTCTAGTTTAGGTCAAGCCAGATGTCATTCTGCAATCGTATACGATAAGCGATAGATGACTTTTATACTTGATTTTCTATTGTTAGATAGTTTCTATTAGGGTTATGTAATTTAAGTATTCAAAATGATAAGCGTTTGTCCGATCCTTGTAAATACCTAAATCAGAGTGAGTTTACTTAAACTTACATTCTCCAACTTTTGTAAGGCAGAGAAACTAAAAGGAAATAGTTATTTGTTTTACTAGGGAGCAAAGTGATTGTTTAACTCTCGTGCAAATATTGAAACCCGAGCAAGCGAAAGATTCCAGAATTTGAACCACTCGCGCATGAGCGATGCGAGGGTTTTAAGACACGAGAGTTGAATTGAACAAACTTTGCTGCCGAGTGAAACACAGCATTTTTCACCACACTAAAGCGAGGAAACATGCGAAATAAAACTTAAACATAACAAATTAGAAGGTATTTATTTGCAAGTCCTCAACTTTCAAAAAAATAACAAATCTACAAATAATAAAACAATAACCTCAAATATTTATCTTGGCGTGGCAATGCTTAAAAATTCAGGATAATTCCAAAATGAGACTCATGTAGTTATTGGCGATTTTTCTGTGATTTTCGGAATCATCCCACTTTCGCATCTCGCAATTACCCGAAAACTTGAAATTTAAGAGTGAAAGAAAACAAAACACGACCTAACTCGTTTAGATTTTAAAAGAAAAAATATTCGGATGCGTTCTGAAATTTGCATAGTGTCAACACTTTTATTTTCCCATTGTTTTTATTTGTCGTATTTTTAGACTTTTTAATTAAAAGCCTTTTACAACAAAATGTGGTATTTAATTTGGATTTTAGCACATTGAATATAATATTATGAAAGGTTCATGTGTATGAATCTGTTTGAAACTATTGAGTTTTCGAACGTACTGTCTAGTTCAAACGTCAAAAAGCTTATTGCACTCTCAGGCCGTATAAGTTATTGCTTTAGTCTACCCAGAAGATTAAAAAAAAATTACTTTAACCTCTAGAGATTAAAACACAGTTTTGCGCTCTGAAATTGAAGGACAAACAGCGTGTTTACGAGCAGTGTGATGAAAAATAACTAATACCTATTTCAACTTTTGTGTAGCCACAACTTTTAAGCATCGTTATGAAATGCCTAATTTTATTGGATTTTTAATACCTCAACTCTTAAACACATTAAAGAGAGAATTAATCGATTTGTTGATAATTTCAGGTGCATTTTGAGTTTGTAACACCACCAGTAACTGTCACATATAAAAAAAATGCCACTTTAATCACGTATTAAAAAGGTACTACAGTAGGTAGTATATGTGTGTGTGTGGTCTGATCTACTATTAAACATAGTTTTTCAATACTCAGTGAGAATTCTGGCTAGGTACGTACTATTAAATGTATTCCGGATATTCATTGATTTTGGATTCCGGATTACATACATATAATTATGTATATTGTACTTGTAATAAGTCCTTACAGTTGTCCAATCAAGTATCCTTGTTGTATCACATCACATCATCAGCTTATCTCTGTCTACTGCTGGATGTAGCCCTCTCCTATTAACTATGAGTATGGCCCTATTAGGAGGTAAATGCCCATAATCGCCATACAGGGTAAGCTGATTAGCGATCGCAATAGTATGTACTAGCCCATAATGATGCGGCGTCATCATACCGATAATTAATCTCCTATAAACGAATCATCAGTGATAATTCAATCCCTTACTCGACTTTTACAACACCCAAGGGAAGAGTTGGTGTGGAGACAAATGTCTTACTGCCGTCACCACACGACTACGTTTTTATCTACATTCGTAAAATTGGTTATAATAGACAGTTTATATTCAAAACCGGATGGGTATATCTATACAGAGGCGGATTAAACAAGCGTGGGGCCCGTACCACATTTTATAGGGGCTCCTGGTTCCTTATATTCTTATAATTACTTAGGAGTATTTAAAATAAATATTCTTGAAATAAAAATTGTCCTTTTCTAGTGGCAAGTTTAGCCGTCCTTCCGGACGTTGATTAGTTCTGTTTTGGCAGATATTTGCCTATTTTTTTGTAAATAGGTATTTGTCTAGTTTTTAACAGATATTGGTCCAGTTTTTTTTACGGTAAGTAAAAAAAACTGGACGAATATTCATTAGATTTTTTTTTTTAATTGAGCGCGGGCCCCTTGTGCTCGGGGTTCGTAACACATGCTACTTCTGTTGTTAGGTTATTATTATTATTTATTAAATTATTTGACACAATTTTAATTAAAACATTTACAATATCGTCCCACAAAACGCCACTTAATAATCCACCACTGTATCTAACATAACAACAGTAGGTATCTGATTTTTTTTTATTAAGTACCCCGAATTTAAGTGCCAGTTAACCCGCAGCAGCACCGGGCCTCCCCGCGGATTATCGGAGATTGCGTTTAATCGGGCGTCCCATTAATAACCGAGACTGTTAATTGAACTTCTGACTGTACACAAGTACAGTCACACTATTAGGGCGAATACTATAATGTGGGGGGTTTGGCACAAATAGGGGTCATGTTTATATTGTTTATAGACTAGGTTGAATGTTGAACAGAAAATGATCATCGATTGATGATAAATTCTTTAAGGTATTTTGAAGGATTGTGATTTTTGAAAGGTTTCGGAAGCCAAAATAGCATAAAACAAAGTCCCGGGTACAAAATGTTGTACATATATATTCTGAAATTTAATTTGAACTTCTTGAAGCGATAGTTCTAAATTCAAAACTTAGCAAATGTCACTGGATCTCAGGAAGATTTTAAGAAGAAGTATGTGAACATTACTTAGATTTGTAGTAAAATTGTTGGAGCTATTGTCATGTACAATTGGGAATTAAGCAAAAATCTAAATAGGTTACCTAATGTACATTACCATACCACCTCCTCAAATGTTATCATCAGGGCCCGTAATCTTCATGCCGATGACATCAATTTGACGTCACGCTCCATTTAGGGTGATCCGAAATAGTTTTATTGATAATTATTAATCATTAGGTAGTCATCAATCATTTTAATCATGTACAAATAGCTTCAAAAGTAGTATATTTACACGTAAAATAAATAATACCTACTTGATAAGTGAACCACAAGTAAATCTATTTGATTTGTTTCCATACATACATTTTATTTAATGATATTATTGTTAACACATTTCCATAATTACGTAGAAAACTGAATCCCTCTTTAACGTAAAGCACGTATCAAGTAGGTATTATTTATTTCACGTGTAAACAGACTACTTTTGAAGTTATTTATACATGATTAAAATGATTGACGACTAATGATTAATATTTAACAATAAAACTATTTTGGATCACCCTAAATGGAGCGTGACGTCAAATTGACGTCATCGGCATGAAAGTTACGGGCCCTGGTTATCATGTTGCATATCGATCGAAAGATGATTGAAAAACAAAGAGATTTTAACGTAATGCAGACATTGTTTAACGTAGTACCTTACTATAGGCATAATAATGAGTGAGTACCTACCTATAAAAGGAAATTCAACTGCCCGAAAAAACAACCCCTTTAGCAAGAACCCACAGTATGTGCAACATACTGTATCCTTTTCACACTCGTTTAGCCCCCCTCTCAGCATCTCTTTCACGTGCTAGTGTGAAAATCAGTCCGACAAATTAAATCCTGCCTCAGATTATTACATAGCTCAGTGTCGGCTCATAAATAACCGTTGGAACGCGGGAAATTTGAATTTAGAATGGAATCTCATTTTTTGCTCTGTTTTGGGAAATTGGAAACGGAAGTGTGAGTGATTATGATTTGGGGAGGTTGGGGCAC
The DNA here is from genome assembly GCA_025490895.1 of Thaumatotibia leucotreta. Taxonomy (NCBI): domain Eukaryota; kingdom Metazoa; phylum Arthropoda; class Insecta; order Lepidoptera; family Tortricidae; genus Thaumatotibia; species Thaumatotibia leucotreta. Next base: position 54,822 of record JALPQI010007562.1, on the reverse strand, counting down.
GCGTTCATTTTGTTTTTGGTCGTTGTAGCGGGTTAAATGTGAAAAGTTTTTATTTTCCGTATCCATTTTATGACTAAAATGTTTTTACCTATGTGGAATAAATAACGAAATTGCAAAAAATGTGAAGTCGATATTTTTAACACTGCACGTTCCTTCAAAGTAGATCGGTATTTTAAATATCTAGAAGGTATTACCTAATATTAAAATCTCCTTAGAATGCTGCCTAACAATCCAACGTTTGAATTCAACATTTGAAATTAAATAAGTTATAATTCCAAATACATGCATATGCATACCTACGTATATTATGTATTCAAAGAAAAAACTCCGGCGGAGTGTGAGTTGGAGTCGGATGAAGGGTTCCAAAGCAGCAAATATGAAAACTAAAGTTAAATCAACGAAACTCAAAAAGCACAAGATACATTTAAAATATTCAAATAAGAACCTTAAACAATCTAAGAAATAATAAATCAATAATAATAAACACTTCATACTAAACTAAATATAAAACTAATACTTAATTAAATATCAAAAAGATTTCCCCCCTTCGGCATAGTGCCCAAAACGCTGGCAGCATTCCCTCGCTGAATCGCTATGCTGATTCGTTGAGCGAGGAAGCTGCCAGCCTTTTTATCCCCGGTACACTCTACGAGCCTTTTTGCTAATTCATTATAAAGTTTTCTAGCGTTGGAACCCCACGAGCCTAGAGTCTCGACACCGAATGGTACAAAAATGTATTCGGTGCCGAGACCACTGTATTTCAATATTTTTCGGCTCTCCGCCTCCTCCGCAGCTGCACCTGCACGACTACTGGTCCCATGGAGGTGGGAAGGGGCCAATGTGTCTACACATGTGGCGTCCCACACTAACACCCTTCCCTGCCTCCATGGAATCAAAGACATACCGTCCGGTCTCTTGCCATCGTCTCTGCTAATGCCGGTTGGTTCCAGCAGAGCTGGCACGTTGACAGCAGCAAGAGACCGGCGGATGACATCGTTCAGGGCAGCGTGCCTGGAAAACCGACCAGCACTTTTAAGGCAGTGCAGCCCGTGGTGTCCCAACGCTGAAACTTCAGAGCCACATGGACATCTATGGGCTGAGCAGACATTAAGCCCTAATCGTAGGCATACAGCTATACGGAGGGTTTCAGGTTCCAAATTACATTTTGATCTAACTAAAAATCATTGAAAGAGTTTATTAATGGGTATCACCTCCATTTCTTTTAGATTATTATATCCCGGGGTAAAAATAGAGGGCGGCACTCTTTTACGACTTTGAGAGCTGATATCTCAAACAACGTTATCTTAAAGAAAGATGTCTTCTAAAAACGTTTATAACCATTATAAAAGAACTTTCCATTAATATGCATTTAATAACAGAGTTCGTAACCGGGTTTAACCCAGATGCGAAAACACAAATGGAAATTCCATAATAATATTTTTCTCCATTTATTCAACACCTGTTTACACAAAACTAATGAGCCATTCATACACTATCACTATGTTACACTTTACACCCTTGTTGCCAAATTTACCGTTTCATTTAGCCCCACATCGTCAATATTTGAATAAAGAGCCCCCAAAATGTACAACTATAATAATCCCGTTATCGACGCTACAATGAGCTTTTATAAATAAAAATTCAATCAAGAGGACCTAGGCTCCATTGTGCTACACAAAAGACGAAATGTCGAAAAAACTATACTTCAACATATCTAATATCAACCTAAAGTCCAAATCACAAAGTCCATTTTAAATTAGCGATTGCAATTGAGATTTAAAAAGGGGACATATATTTTCGTCGTCATCACTAACAGGCTCCTTTCCTTCAAATAACAGCTCTAGCAACATTCACAACGGTATATTTTTAAATAGTATTCTAAAGCTAGGGGTGTGCAAAGCCGTAGGCCTATTTGTGTCGGTTTCACACTTACAACAATAGTGTCATGATTCCTGATCCGGGATTACGTCGGTGTATACCGGGCTTAGGTCGCCGCGGGAAACAAATGGTTGCGGGCTAACAAGTGTGCATCCCTAATGGGGATCCGGTTTCAAATGCCTGATCTAAATTAAAAAGGCATAAGCGACAGGATTTTGGAGTAAGATAAGACTTTTTGAAGTTAATGGTGATGAGTCTGTAAAGTAAAACATGTTTGGTGAAATCTTTATTTGAGTAACTATAATCCGAGTGGATGCAATTTATGAAGTAGTGGCGATGCTTTGTCTTTTAGACCATCATGTACATTACATACTAAAATAGGTATTGCATGTTGCAACTTGCAAGGCTTTATTTAATTGTTGCAAGCAGCCATGTAAAAAAATCAATCTTGTCAGACTGACAACAAGAAGACTAACTCTATAGTAAAAGTAAAAAAAATAAAAACTATAAAAACGCTAAAGGTACTATAAAGTAAAAACTAAAGAGTTAAAGTAAAGTATTATAGACTGGCAATGATTTACATCCTTGTTATCTTAAATCAATTAATATACACGCTTTAACCCGTCATATTTATTTTATTTCATGAATAACTATCGCTGTAACCGGCGAAAATATCAAATATTTTAAAAACTTTATATTATGTCGTCAATAAATAATATTCATAAATTCACTCATTCACTCTGAGCACCTAAATTATTTGATTGATTGATTGCTGATTGAATTCCTAACCCCATACAGAACAGGTTCCATTTTATTGCAAGGGGTTGCATCAGACACGACGATTCGACTAGTGCACGTTATGCAAGCACTAAATTTAACGGCCCATTACGTTTACGAGAGGCCTATGGTCCCCTTTCGGGTGATTCTTAGGGGGCCTAGTCGGTATAATAGTATCATGACATCGAACGATGATAGCTTGATAGGTAAGTGGCAGAGTTCAGTAGGGAGTAGTAAAGCGAACTTCGAAATTCGTTTTCGAGCGAGAGTCTCTATATTCTAAAAGTGCGTTTAAACCAAAAGAGCATTCGCTGTTCTAGCGCCCGTTCTACGAAATCAACCAATCAAGTTTTGTGTAACGATCGAATTTCGTAGAGTGGGAGGTTAGAACAGCGAAAACTCTTTTAGTTTGAACGCACCTTTAAGGTGCATTCAGACCAAACGAGCATTCATTATTATATCTCCCACTCTACAATATCAACGAATCACGTTTTGTGTAACGATCGAATTTCGTAGAGTAGGGGGTTAGAATAGCGATTGCTCGTTTGGTCTGAATGCACCATGATGTGTTCAGTCCATTGAATTGGTATTTTTCTCAAACTTGCGATAAAATTTCATTCAATATGGAAGGTAATAATAGGCCTGCAAGGAAATAATATTTTTTGTGCAGATGGTGCCTTTTTTAGGCTCTAGTGCGAGAAGTGTGTCATTTTACGTCAGGTCCAAAACTTTGGAGGGCCATCTGCACTAAAAAACGTCGTACGAGACACGTGCAAAAACGAAATTTGTAACTCGTGTCGATTTAAAACACGCCCTATCGGTCGTGTTTTAAAACATCGCCACTCGTTTCGTATTTCATGTTTTTCGCACTTGTGTCGTAATGTACTATTTTGGTTGGAACTGCGAGGCTTTCCAGTCTTAAAGGTATCCGTATCCATCAGACACACAAGAGATCATGAGCGCCAACTATATAAAAAAGGTCTTATCTTATCTTATATTGGTGGGGCCCTTGTGGATTCACTTCAAGCTACAACCACTGAGATCTTTTGTGTAATTGCCCCCTAATTTTTCTATCCTGGGATTGTTCTGTCAACTCAATATGTTTCAGGATGCACCCTAGCGGCAGTTTTTTGACTTCCATCGGTTCCAGACAGCCGGAACCGAAGTCTTTCATCCTTAGTCATGACATTCGTAAATTATCTTTTCTTCTTCGCCACACATTCTACAGTCTGTGCTGTCAGAAAGATCCATTTTGGCAGAAAGAGTTTTGACCCCAAAGTGTCCCGTTATGAATTTGAGTTGTCTTCTGTTGTTTCCAAAGCTGTTTGCTCCAGATCGAGTCTATAATCTATATCGTGCGTAAAGAGCTTTGCATGCCTGAGACCCGAGTACTGCACTATATTCTAACCCGTTCACCGCCAGAATAGCCCCCACTATAACCGTTCGATAATTATCGCTGTCTCCACGACGCCCGCGGGTGTACGCCGCACCCGTTTAATGCCATGTAAATTTATTTTTATTTGTCGTGCGGCGTAAAGTCCGCCATTACTGATATTGCTTTCGATTTGGTAGGCAGGTTTTATTGCTTAGGTATCTTCTTGCACGCTTATGTATGTAATGTGTACATAATATTGAGATTATACATGTATGAAAAAAATGTACATTCTTTAAAGTGCCTTCGTGTTGATCATTTCCAGTACCAACTAGCCCTAATGCATTAAATAACATTTTCATCACACTTGCTGTCTAAGCGCGCCATTGCTTGCGCGCGTAGCGGGAGTAATAGAAAAGTGAAATTCCCTAGGGAGTAATAGAAATGTCAGTACGTCATTTAATAATATTATGTCTTAAAACTTATTTTTTGGTTGGCAAGTGTGATGAAAAACATTGTATGCATCTCGGTCGGTAAGCGGAATACTAACTCGAGTCATAAAAGCCCTCCGCCAAACGGCGTCGGGCTTCTAAGACTCTCGTTAGTAATTCCGTACTTACCTCCCTTGATGCACAATGTACTATTTCATTACATTTGCTTTCTAAGCGCGCCATTGCTTGCTTGCATCGCGGGAGCAATAGAAAAGTGAAATTCACAAAAATAAAATTTGTCTAAAAACTAAATTTTTTGCTCGCAAGTGTGATAAAAAATATTGTATGCATCACGATCTGATCTTTTTCGTCCCATATTTTCCTGCAGTGGAAATTGATCAGTAACTAAAAGTTTTATACCTACTAAGTTTGTGCATAAAATAACATCGAGTGTGTTGTGTGTGTTGTGTGCCTGCAATTTACGAAATTATCGTTTAACAGAGGTTAGAAAGCTGATTCCGACTAGCCGACTAGGGGTTAAAATCTAAAATGAGTAGGTACTAAGAAGGTAGTACATACTACATATATGTACTTACCTACACTGTAGGCACATTCAAACACAATCACATACAAAACACATACAACACAGCCATACAAACCCCATTAACCCCCAAGATCGCTTTAAAGCAGATACAATGGCTTTTAATCCTATTGTCACGAGTTTAGTCTGATTAATTAGTATCTCACTTCAGCCACGCAAATATACCCCTTATTGCCTTTGAATAAAGGGCATAAATAGCCGTAGAGAGGTCCCACAATGTAATTAACGTTTAATCTTGGAGGGATGTGTGGGGTGTACTCAAAACCTACAGGTTTAGTATCGTTAACACAACAAATTTATATTAAAATAGTTAAAACAATACTTATTCTCCTAAGGTCCCTGTTACAATATTTGCGAATTTTAATTTGAACTTTTATGAAGAGAAAGTTCTAAAATAAAATTCGAAAGGTAGGTACCTATTCGAATATTCGGTTTTTTATTTCAAAATATTCTAATAGTTTTAACAATAACAGCAAAATATTAAATTGCGGGTAAAATTACATTGATTTGCGTATTTTACATTTTCTTCGGTTACCGCGACGATTAGTCATGAAATTACGCGATAATAATCCGTTTGAAATAGTTTTATTCCATATTTAAGTCAAATATTTCCATAAGACGTGTTATCCTGCAGTAAGTAATCAACATAAATAACTAGAAATTATCACGTTGTAGGTGTTTTGTTGTAGGAACATATAATTGTTGATAAAATGGATCTTCTTTCAGGATTCTTACATTGACATCCTTTTAAAAGGCGATCAATACACTATTCGATACACAACGTTGCTACGCTTATTTTGAAAGGCGCGATTTCTCTTAAGACGTACCGTTGCTTTGCTTTTAGTGTTCTTTCAGGAGTTCAAGACAAAATAAGAAGTATTAATTTCATTGTAGTATCAGTGGCCTATACCACAAAACTTTACAAGAGTACAATTCTACAAAATTGTATAAATTCCCATACAAAAAGTTGTCAATTTTGTAGAATTGTACGCTTGTAAAGTTTTGTGGTATAGGGGCCAGGTATTATGTAGTTAAAGATTGACACAATCATATTATTTTTCATGAATAAAGAGTCTTATTGTATAGCGATGCCTAATAAGTATAAAACGTTATTTCTGTATGCGATTATCTGTATATTGAAAATAGATTTGATAGGTGCCAATATTATTAAAGTGAAAACAATTACCTCTTAATTTAATTAAGAACCATCATACTGGCAAGCAACAACGCGACAAGTTTTATTGCCTGAGCAGTTCTCAAAAAGTTTGTACACAATTATTAGCGCTAAATGCGTGAGTTATCGTTTTCCTTTTTTGTTACCAACTGTTTATATGATATATCATAAAATTATTGATTTCTTATTTACAATTAAGGTTTCATAGGTTACGGGCTTTCTTAATTACGCGAAATAATTAAAATAAATATTGATAATTCTACAAAACAACGGTAAAAAAATAGGAAAATTAAGCAGTCATTTGTCAATCTGTCTTAATTGTGTACAAAGTTTTTGAGATCTGCTCGCCTAATGGGTCGATTGCAAAAAAAAAACATTATTAAAGGCCTTTAATGAAAACAAAATTTAATGTCATAATTTTTGTGTTATACGAAGTTAAATTTTGTGTAACTTTGGCACTGAGCGATCAACAATACCAACCTACATCTTTTAAATTAGCCCCCTTTTACTAGTGCCGAAGGTTGTTGGATGGAGTATAGGTACTACATAGGTAGTTTGTATGACTAACTTTCGGAATACTATTGGCGCGATCGTGATTTTTGTGTTATTCGAACCTTAACTTTTTTTGTAATCGACCCTAATGCAGTGCCAACTCTAGGACTAGTACCTGTCGTGGATGGAATTAAAGTTTAGTATTTCTTCAAAAGCGCAGCTAAAATTAAGAACATGACTTTCGCATTAGGTGCCAGGTGATCTCCAACGCAAACTCAATTCTTTCCTCAAATGAAGATACACTCCCGCCCTAATTGATGAACTAAAGTTCGCGTGCCGAACGCCATCTAGCGAACTAACCAAGATTTACCGAGCGCGGGAGATTCGTTCCAACGCTACCAATATACAACTACGATCTATCAAACCTTTAAGCATTTGTGTTAAAGTTCATTTTCCGATAATAGGTGATAGTTGTAGGTTTGTGGTACTCCGCCGAGTTGCCACATTGATTTGTTGCTGGCAACTTTTATTGCCAATTAAAAAGCGGTTACGTTTAAATAATTAGAGTTCGATGGGGGCGTTCAATTGTTCGATGCTATTGACGTCACGCAAAGTATGTGTACAATGTTATAAATGGAGAGGTAGAAAAATAAGTACCTGAGTTACTGTAAAGCGCAAACTTTTTGGAAAACATATTCAAAGTTGCACTTATAATTTTAAACAAATCAAGCTTCCGTTCAGGTAGACTGTTGGATTGTTTGCTATTATTCCACCCTTGTATTAGGTAGGTACCTAAAACATATTTTGCCAACTAAGTAGCAAATCATAAAACTTCGATATACTCTCGAACTTCGATATCGATATTCGATACTCTGTCTGTCGACTGGCGGAAGCAGAAAAAGGCGACAAATTTGGAAAATCGCTGGCTAGCAATACTGCATCGAATGATTCTAAAGTGTTTAATCTATGGCCTATCTGTAGAATATAAAAATAGTACAGTACATGTTTATTTAAAATATTTTTTAGGTATATAGTGCCTAGTGAAATAATAGTGAAATTTGAAAGTGAAATCGAGCAGTCGAATCGCCTGATGGTAAGCGACAACCGCGGTAATACAAAGTGCGTTGCCGACCTTTAAAGGTGCATTCAGACCAAACGAGCATCCGCTATTCTATCCCCCACTCTACGAAATCAACGAATTTGAACGAATCGCGTTTTGTGTAACGAATGAATTTCGTAGAGTGGGGAATAGAATAGCGAATGCTCGTTTGGTCTGAATGCACCTTAGGATGGGAATACGCTCTTTTCTTGAAGGTTTGAAGATCGTAACGGTCCGGAAATAACGCAAGCGACAAATAATTGCAGACTTTAACTGGAATTATTTGTAAATAACGATTTTGATTCAGAATGTATTGAATATGATGTCTACTTTTTTTTCTAAACGACAACAATAACTTTCATTGTTGAACAGTCCACCCCATAGCTAAATCACAAGCATACAAGCCCCTAGGGACGGCGAATAATTGTTGCCATGCGTATCAATTTTCACCCAATGAGGGTAATCGCGTTAATTCTTTATTGAGAACGCTGGCAACTTTGTCCGCTTAGTTAATTCAGTTTCGGTAGTAACGGTTTCTTTTATGGGCCTGATTGTGAAATTTACCTTCTATCTTAAGTATATTTAACAATCAGGCATTTCATAAATTTAGGTACCTCAATAGTCTCACCAGCATAACTTAGCACAAGAAAAATGCGGTAATTTTAAAAAAATGACCTGGCAACAAATTACCTACTAAATTAAATGACACTTTGACAATGACAGGTTAATTGATAAGCAATTTTGTTGCCATGTAAAAAATATCGAAAAAATGCTAATGCAAAGTTCTGCTGGTCAGACTCTAGTTACATAAGGCAATATTTCTCTATTAATCCCCCAATTTAATTCGAAATTTCGATATACATACATAATATATTATACTGTTCGTCAGTCGAAATAAAAAAAGAAAAGAAAACCTAAAATTTGCTATATTAGTCCGTGGGCTAGTCGGTCTGAAATTAGAAAACGGTATAATTTGGGGGTACCAAGTGTCCTTTTTACAGTAGTTAGACATATTCATAAGGATGTTAAAAAAGTATGATAGACATCTCAAAGTGGTAGCTAATAGGCATACGGGCTAATTCAAGATTTCCATTGTATGACAGGTATGGTTAAAATTAGGAGGTACAAATTTTCCTTTTCACGGCTGTTAGGTAAGCTTATAAAAACGTCAAAAATGCAAGATTGCCATTTATAAGTGCTACCTAACAAAAATGGGGGCCAATCAAAGATGGTGGATCTCAAGTTTTACAAAATCAAGTATATCTCGAGAACTATGAAATATATCTAATTACTCTCTTGAACAAAATTAAAGGCATATCTGTAAGCTTCATATTTTGCATATACACCATATTGCTAAAATCAACCAATAATTAATTATGACCAAATTTATGAAAATTTCGTGATTTTGATTTTTTTGTGTCGTGTTTTTACATAGTAGTCATGACGCTAGAAAAATGAAATATTTTTTTTAAAGATAGTGAATTTAATAAGCTTTAATTTGATGTATATAACTTGTTGGTGGTATTAAAAAAAAGACCCATAAAAAATATTTAAATGAATTGTAGTCATAATCCACCGTATACTTAGTGATTTCAGAGGTGATGGAAGTGCCACTCGTAAATAATAGTGCTTATTTCAAATAACCAAGATTGAAAAATATAAAATAATTTAAGTTTTTTATATTTTTCTATCTTGGTTATTATGACTACAATTCATTTAAATATTTTTTATGGGTCTTTTTTTTAATACCGCCTACAAGTTATATACATCAAATTAAAGCTTATTAAATACACTATCTTTAAAAAAATATTTAATCTTTCTAGAGTCATGACTACTATGTAAAAACACGACACAAAAAAAATCAAAATCACAAAATTTTCATACATTTGGTCATAATTAATTATTGGTTGGTTCTAGCAATATGGTGTATATGCAAAATATGAAGCTTACAGATATGCCTTTAATTTTGTTCAAGAGAGTAATTAGATATATTTCATAGTTCTCGAGATATACTTGATTTTGTAAAACTTGAGATCCACCATCTTTGATTGGCCCCCATTTTTGTTAGGCAGCAGTTATAAATGGCAATCTTGCATTTTTGACGTTTTTATAAGCTTACCTAACAGCCGTGAAAAGGAAAATTTGTACCTCCTAATTTTAACCATACCTGTCATACAACGGAAATCTTGAAATAGCCCGTATGCCTATTAGCTACCACTTTGATATGTCTATCATACTTTTTTAACATCCTTATGAATATGTTTAACTACTGTAAAAAGGCCACTTGGTACCCCCAAATTATACCGTTTTCTAATTTCGGGCCGACTAGCCCACGGACTATATCATAATGACATACTTTGAGAACAAAGTCTTGGTTTTATCACCATTTTAAAACGTTGAACCTGGCGTTCACGTACGTTTTTAGTTAAAAATATTGATATTTTATTAGTATTAACGTAAAAATATATCTGCGAACTTGTTTCACGATATGTGTCAAAAACGTTAATGACACATATCGTATGTTAATGGTAGGTATGGAATGTGGCTACGATACCTATTTGTTTTTTTTTTTTGTTTTCTAGTCACGAATGGTATACTGTATTATTTTTAAAACAATTAAAACAGAAATTAATTGAAAAATGTTATTATAATTTAAAATAATTTTTCAATGACCATAATGTTTTGAACTTAGGTTAAGGTAGTAGTTAAAACTAGTTCTAAGGTTATAATTATTTGCTGTGGGTATCATATCTGACATGGATTTTATATGAAGTTAAGTATGATAACATGAATAAATGAATATGAATATATGAACATACATTCACTGAATAAGTCATATAATTAAATAATTGGTTTAATACGTAAGTACCTACCGAAAATTAAAATGGAAAACTGTCAAATGTTTTTTTATATAAACTGGGACACAATTGATCTATTTTGATTTGTGTAAGATTGAGCTACGTAGGTATTTATGAATAATTTTATCAAGTAGGTACAATTATTCATCATTATCGTACTTGATTGGGTAGTCCCAATCAATGCTTAAATATAAATTCTTAGCTTTAATAAAAATCCTCTTCTAAAATATTGCGGTACTGGATACTTTTCAACGTTACTGTTAAAGTAACTACTCGGGTGTCATTTCGATCTCACCTTCCGTTTTTATAAGATACCGGTATACATAACCCACGGAAACCACAGTATAACTACACCCCCTGTCCCAACATTTTATGCCAGCCATCCAATACCTATCACGGACCGTCCTGAATTTTGCATAAGGAAAATATAGCAAACACGCCGCTGAATATAAAGTAAGCAAAGAATGATTGATTCTATATAGCGAGTGAGATGTCACATAAAATATTGATGTCGCGTCATAAAGGGTTCCTTTAGTGTCCGATGTGTGGGGGCTTTTCGCAAATTTGCGGTATCTGGTTTCTTCGAGGTGGACAGAAAGCATTTTTCACATATCTTAAGTAGAGCTGACACCAGTATTGTTTAGGTATTCTAAGTAAAGAGTGATTCTTATTTCGTCGACCTACATTTTTAGTTAAAAATATTGATATTTATTAGTATTAACTTAAAAATACATCTGCGAATGCGTTTCATTTTCACGATATGTGTCAAAGACGTCGAATACTATAGAAGGTCTGCCATATTTGTTTACTTTTTTTTGTTCTCTATTGAAAAACGGGATACGTAGGTGGTCGATCGACAATCGTCTCGGTATTGTAATTGATGATAATAATGATAGTAGCGTACTGAATAAGAACAATTAATTGTGAAGTGCCTATTTGTTCAGCTGCTGCACTGACATATTACAATATCATGATTTTGTTTTCTATTCTCTTCGACAATTTGGATTAGTAACCAACTGGTTCCATGGTGTAATGGTTAGCACTCTGGACTTTGAATCCAGCGATCCGAGTTCAAATCTCGGTGGAACCTGATTTTTTGTAGGTACTTTATCATTAAAATCTGCGAACTTGAAACAATCCTGCAGTCGGACATGACATGTGCCGATGCAAGACTCCCTCAACCAGGTTTATTTCAATGGATCCAGCGAGTTGCGAGGCGAGCATCAGTGCGTGCCGCGCTCGCGAGTCGCAAAGCGTGAACGGGGGCTCAGTGATTGATAATTATTGGTAACCTAATAAGTTTAACCGTTCAAACAATAAAAACACGTAAGTTTAACCGTTTAATTATATTTATAGTTATTATGTCTCACGAAAGTTAAAATTAATTTTAATATCTCCATCATCATTATATCAGCCGAAATACGACAGGCACAGTGTGTGCATTTCATTTAATCCCAAATGTGCGAAATCCGAGTTTCGAAGCACTAGACAGCGGATATTTAGTGAGAATATACATGTCTATAAGACCGACAAAGAAGCTAGTTAAATAAAAAGTAGAAATATATGATTTTTAGGGTATTTCCTCTACACGTAAAGTGAGGAGGTGAATTTTATTTCGTTTCATCACAAAAAAGTTCTTCCAGATTCTGTTTTCTTCGATATAAAAGTTTTAGTTACTTCTTCCTTAAAAGTGTAGATAACGCTAGGTCATTCATGAAAAATGAATCGGTTCTTTAAATATCTTTTCTCAGTGGACATTCTGGTTTCGGCGATACCACTTTAGCCCACCCCTCGTGGTGTCCCATTGACCAAGGCTCTCTGCATATTTGCGGCACGCACCTTGATTCTCAGGAGTGTTATCCCGGAATTATGTGGAATTCTGAATTGAATTTCTGCTGATCGTTTCCCGTATTTGAGTTGTGGGTTTACGTTTGCGACGTTTTTATGTCATGTATTTATTTCTTATTCATGAAACGCAAAAATATGTTCGTAAATTGTGTACGGTCAAAATATGTATGGAAAGACGTTCATGATATAACAGATCTTATTATTACTCTGGGATTAGCTGCACTGGAATATAATATATTTTGGAGATTTTGTTATGCAGCTGTATGTATGCTCTTATACGTATATCTGACTCTACATCGGTACCTGTATTTTGCAAATCATCAAGTTGGCTGAAGCCAAGCAGAGTGCGTAGCTTATTTGCCCTTTGCTCCTTTGCTTCAGCAATTAGGACCTTGGCAGCTCACCCACAGACAACTAAAAAGTAAGGTACTTACCATTTTACGAGTGAGACATGCCGTAATAAATACCTATAAGTATATGAATATATTAATCTAATGGGTATTTCATAAAGTTCTCCTGTTGCCTTTGAATCAAAAGAATGCTCTGTGCTCCAAAAGTTGGATCTATCAAATAGAAATGAGGATATCCGTAGACAAACAAAAGTCACCGACGTATAGTATTAGCTAGCTGAATTGGCAATGGGCAGGCCACTTTTACGCAGATGGCCGATGGGGTCGAAAGTGCTCGAGTGGAGACCACGGCTTGGCAAGCACAATGTAGAACATATCCACTCACAAAATGGACAGACAACCTCATGAAGATAGCCCGGAGACGCTGGATGCAAGTCGCTTCCAACCGGTGTATCTGAAGGTCCAAAGGGGAGGCCTATGCTCAGCTATGGACGTCTTATAGCTGAAATGATGGTGATGTATGGACATGTTTTGTGCTCGTGTTTCTTTCTTCTTTACTATAAGATATAGAGCCATTAACTCTTCAGGTAAAATATTTCAAGTAGCATAACATGATAACACAGCCATAAACGAAAACCCAATAACGGAATATTAATTCCCGCCGTTAGTGATTACTGCGAGCCGCCATATTTTTATGTCCCCGTAAATATGGGCTTGTCGTATTTACGACGGCAATACGATAAACATAAGTGATAGGGAGATAAAGTTTATGTCGTGCGTCATGGGCGAGCTTTTGAAGATGGCGAATTAGCAGTTCTTATCGAGATTGGTTTGGTACCACTTGATATTACTCTTGATGTAAATTACATCATCATCCTATCTCAGTCCACTGCTGGATGTAGGCATTTCTTTATTTGTCAGTAGAATCCAAAAATAACATTATTAGCTTCTATCTACTCAGCCCGCGTCCACCCACTGCTGGGTATAGGCCTCTTCTTTGTTACGACACTTTCCTCGGTCCTGTGCTAGTCGCATCCACTGCTATGTTGCGGTTCGGCAGATGTCGTCGGACCATCTTGTTGGTGGTCTCCCAGCAGATCTTCTTGACCACCCTGGCTACAATTCAATAACCATTAGCTTAAGTATCTTTAATTATTGGAACGGGAGCAACGAGGCATATGAATATGCATGGCACACACATTCACACAGCATCCTTCTAATTTGGTGCAGTACCTACACTGCTATCGCTAACCTGCCTACCAAGCGTGTCGCTTAAGGCATATACCTCCAAAAGCCCTACGAACAAATAAAACATGGAAGCCGCACGTCATACTAAATTGCCTTTCTAAAGCGGTCCTGATTATTAGTTGACAAGTGTCACCCCCTCTTCAATGCATCACGGTAATGAATTTCAATATCAACCTATAAAAACTTAAATTGCCATTAGTGCATTAGTGCCATAGTTTTGATTGGCTATATTCTATAAACATTTGTCAAAGATGTTGCGCCGAAATATGCGCGGTGTTAAGAAAAGCGCTATGTCCTGCCCATTTTGGCACAATTGAACAATTGTGTGCTGGGGGCATTTTTGAGCTGGCGTTAGACGTCCATGTTATAATATATGGTCTCAGCCAAAGCCTGACTCTACGTTAGGTAGAACATAAGAGCTGTCACATACGCGGCCTGTGTGGCATAAGATGCTAAATTATTGACGGTAGTTGTATGTAGTACACAGTACCATTTTTTGAAAAGATCCATTTCAATTTGCAACAGGTTCAGGAGTAGGTACTTTAACACAAGAAAGACATCATGGATTTACGTCGTCACGTACTGTTATATCAATTTAATCGGCCATTGAAATTCACTTGGCGCACCCACGAATCAATTACGGAGGCTGCGGAACATTCAAATACGCTGTAGGGTGGCTATGTTTTGTTCAAGTAGCGGGACATCTTAACATTTAAGGGCCGATTGGCAACCACCTTGATAGACTGAGCGACGTTAGGTAGCAGGTTACTTTGTTAGTTCCCATACAATAAAGTTTTTACGCGCTAGTGCGAGAAGTGGTTAATTTTTTGTCAGGTTGAAACTTTGGAGGGCCATCTGTACTGAAAAACGTTCTATGATACACGTGTGAAAAGGAAATTTGTAACTCGTGTCAATTTAAAACGCACTTGTATCATAACGTGTTATACTATTTCCTACCACGAACGCCCTGGTCATAGAATGGACCTTACCAAGTTTAGGTGCTCATAAGAATACAGTATGGGGTTTGGGGGTCGTTCAAATAATGAGTATAAATAAGAAGTTTTTAAAGCGTCGACGTGCATGTGAATTCGAGGTTTCCAAAGTACGGGACGTGCCCCCGAATGCTGTGATCTTCAGTTTATTTTCTTTTGAGGAGAAGTTTGTGTTTGGGACTTTGGGACCCCTGATCTAATATTATAAGTCCATACCATGAACTAGCCAGGCTACGTTAACGTTTGCGTAATTTACTTTCTGTCCTTCTCATTCGTACTTGCGCATTAATACGAGCGAGTGGGACAGAGAGTTAGTTACGCAGTCGATACAGTCAGCTCGCGCCGCCAGCTCATGGTAAGCGTATTCATATTCATTTATTAGTAAATTAACATTTATAAACTCTTTGAAGCTGTAGAATGTAAGCTCGAGGAGACAATTTTTTTGTTTATTTTAAAATTAATTACGAGAAGGCGCTGAAGTGACCGAGCCTGGCAAGTTTTTGTTATATACCGTTGGGCAGAGGACGTGGGTATAGTCTTACATACGGAACACACGTGAGTATGTCCCGTAAAAAACTATGGATATGGCTCCCCTAACACGGATAGAAATGTTATTGAAGAATGCGCGTGTGATAGAATGTGAGCCAATATTGTACGTGTGCTTGCTTGTTCGGGCCCTTTGCATGTCCGCTTGATGAATTGCTAAGGGTTTATAAATACGTTGTCCTTGGGTGACATTTCAGGGCCTATCCTGAATTTCGGTAACCGTAAATTTCGACTACCTAGTTAAGTAGTTATCGGTTACTCAAATGAATAGTCGAACCCGCGTTTCAATATGACCCTGTAGGGTATCCCTTTTTTTAACGAATTTTAGAAATTAATAACGGCCCCATAATCAGCTTGTTTTACCTCAAAACATTCATTCAACAGCTCATTCCTGTAAATGCCGACTCATATGCAATTTTCCAATTAGCGTGAAATTAAAAAAATATCTTAATTGCAGTCAGGTTTTAACGATAATTGAGTTTAAACTTGATCGGCGATTTATATTATATTATCGCTTATAGATTAAAAATTAACACCAAAACAGTTTATTGAAATGTTATGCTTAATTTTAGTTAGTCTCTTCAAAGACCTATCGAAGAGACTCAGAGACGCCACGGGAGACCCCAAGAGCTGGCAGCTTCCTCGCTCAATGCATTAGCTTGGCAATCCAGCGAGGAAATGCTGTCAGCGTCCTGGGTACCATGCCGCAGGGGCAGGCCCTTTTAGATTTATTTTAGATTTTATTTAGTTTTATTGTAGATTGTATCTAGTTTTAGTTTAGTTATACTTATTTAATTTAATTATGTATGTACCTACATAGTTTGTTTATAAATAAAATTGAATACCGTAAAACCATACAACTATAGTCCACCACTACAACGATGGTCCACAAATTCAACTCGTAATTAAGCATCAATGGAAATCTTTTATTTTGTTTTTAAATCATTAATGAGGAGACTGAGTAACAACGGCGTCGTTGATATAATAATTACACTAAATCGAAGATAGGTATTTGACTTAGTTTTGGACCATAGTTGGGGGCTTTTGGACTATAGTTGGGAAGTTTTACGATACTAACGTTATAATCCTGCCTGATGAAGCTGACTGAGCTTTTTTTTTAATCTGAGGAGAATAATTGAGTACCCCTAAAAGCGAATAAGCTCAGATACACGGCATTAAAAGTATAAGTTTGGTACTTATAAGACGAATAAGTACTGAATACTTACTTGTTGGTATTGAAAAAAAAATTCAGGTTCCACCGAGATTTGAACTCGGATCGCTGGATTCAGAGTCCAGAGTGCTTACCATTACACCATGGAACCGGTTGAATACTAATCGAAAAACTTGAAAATCATAAAGAAGAACGGTATTTCACTGTAACAAACACATATTTATAAACTTGTATGTTACACTTGAACAATTAATATTAATCAATGTCTTGACATATTTATCTTTTAAATGTAATCCTTTGAGTTTATAAAATAAAGTCGTTGTTCCAATCACAGTGTTTCGAATTCGAATTCGAAGGATGTAATTGGTCAATTTTGCACAGCACCGCTCCGCTCCGCGTCAGTGGAGCCGCACCCTAAGATGTGGTTATGTCTAGTCTAACCCCCTGATTTATAAAAGTCTCTTAAGTTAGCAAGCCGCTGACTATTATTTGTCCCTTTCGGTCTCATCTATATGTATATCTAAGAGCGAAAGCGACAAACAATACTTAGCAGCTTGCTAAGTAAACAGGTTATAAAACACAATAAATTTCTTGATCTATGTATTCATGCTTAATCCAGCTTCCTTGAGCACTGCATAGTTGCATCACAGAGTACCCAAAACTCCATAATACCTAATCTCTGGTTGCATATACACTCGAGGGTATTTTTTTTCGGTCAGGTATTAATCATACCTATCATTAAATAAAATTGGCAGTACAGGTATTTTTCGACCCATTTTTTTGTATTTTTCGTAATGACTCTTTCTGCTCTACAATGGCGTAGTAAGGCAAGTTTCTTTAATTAATTTGCCAATTTAATGCCCGTTTTCACCGACATCCCGTAAACTGTCACTTAGCTAAGAGAGACTTAAGTTAAGGCTTCCCTTAAATCGACTCCCTACTTAAATTTTGTTTCACCAACGTAAGTTTAACTTAACTAGGGGCTTCTTTGCTAAGTAACGCTTTTTTTTTCTAAATTTACCGTAAAAGTTTCGGTGATTACCGATTCATTTAATTTTATTAAAAATATTGAAATAATGAATAAAAAAACTGTTCTAGGCACTTTATTATAGTTATTTATCCCTAAATTGTCTCTCTCTCTCTAAAGTTTATTCAAATATTCGTAAATAAAATGGAATACAATTGCGGAGTTTTGGCTGAATACTTATTTCCGTTGTTTAAAAAGTAAACGTCAACTCGCTGTCAGTTGTCAGTGTCAGTAATTCAGTAAATATTCGCACTAATATTCGTAATTCGATTTGCGCGTTCGTTTCGTGTTTCGTGCAAGTTTCGTGTGACTGGATTTGTGAAAGTTTGAAAGAAATGGCAGAAAAACGAAAGCGAGGCCAGAACTTTTCTGAAAACTTTTCTGTCTAAATTATCCAACAAATTAAAAATATCGTTCATTGCGGTTGAGTGACTAAAAAAGACCATGCAAATTGGCGGCAAAAGATTAGAAAAAAATAATTGAAGTTTTTTAAATGAACCGCCACTTAAACTTAGGAGGTCCATAGTCGGGCCCGTAAGTTTAGGGGACCACTTAGTGCTTTAGGTGACAGTTGACGCTTGGTGAAAACGAATTTACAGTTAGGGGTTTCTTAATTTTTTCTAAGGGACACCTAAACTTTATGAGATGTCGGTGAAAACGGGCATAAGGGTTAAAAACAGTTACCTATCACAGATTGAAGATGTTGATGAATGCCATTTTAGCGCCTCGTTTGCTTTGATTTGATTCTATAATCACAACTTTTTTGAAAGAGTTTATTCAATAAGACGTCAAGATTTTCTTTGCAAGGCTTAAAAAACGAAGATTTTTGTTTCTGATATTACTTGAGCTCATCGAATATGAGGATATTTCCTCTAGAGCTTCCCATACTGTCTTCTGTACGATAAAGTGCTATTATGCAAATGTTCGGGTTACCAGCACTGACAATGGCCAGGTTGTATTAGGGATACTGTTCTGGGACCAATTCAGGATTAGCAGACCAACAAGTCGCAAGCTAAACCTTATGTACTCGTATGTATGAAATCGATCGATTTGAGATTAGGTCCTAAACTAAATAGAATTAGTAGATCGTGGTAGCCCCCTTGGTCTATTATGCAATTTCCGCAAATAGACCAGTACAGACATCAGGCGCGGATCCAGGGGGGGGGGGGGGGGGGGGGGGGTCGGGGCAATGGGGGCACTTGCCCCCCCCCCCTCACACTGGATTTATGTATAGCTAGGTGGTGTTTTAAGTATACGAAATACTATCATGTCGTAGGGCAGTGCCCCCCCCTCAACGAAGTACTGGATCCGCGCCTGGCAGGCATGTGAAATTATGAACAATAGGTAATGAGCTTTGTTCAAACATCACCTGTTAAATATGTATTTTCCAAACATAGCTGATGGATCCAACTGTCCACAGTCTCAGGGTGCTATTATGTAAATGCCGGGATTACGAGCACCGACAGTGGATATTATAATGGCGCTGCGATCGGCTCGGCGTTGGGGCGCGTAACTCAATACGCAACTTGGACGCCCCCAGTGGATAGGGATGGAAGGCTGTCGATTAGGGTGTTTCATTTTTGAAAATTGTGAAATTTTCTCTGACTTTGCTCACGCCCTAAGTTTCTTTGATATAAAAATGATATATTTAAAATTTTATTGAGATTGGATAACGTTTAGAGGTTGCACACTTTTGAAAGTGGAGCCAAAGCTCCATACATTACGAAAAAAATTACTTTGTTATAAATTCATAAAAAATAATGAACCAACACTAAAATTACTTGGGAAAGTAGATTCTATCGTCAAATATAAAAAAAGGATTTTATTCTTTAAGCACGTGTGTGAATTTACTATAACCTTAATATGGTATTATTTATAAAGTAACTTAGAGCCCGGTTTTTTACTTAATTTTAGGCCATAATTGGATGTTTACATATATTACACTAATCTATTATAGTTATGAAACTAGTAAAACACTGGGAATTAGGATTTCATAAAAGTGCCCTATAAAATATTTTTTAGAACTGACTCGTAAAATAAAAAATAATATCTCTGCGCCTAGCCTGCCAGAAACAACTAGTTCATACAGATCCAACTCTAAGAAATACAATATATTTAGAAAAGTTGAAGAGAAAATACATGATGGGGATCTTAAAGGAGCCTCGCGACTTTTATTCTCTAGTGACACCCTTGCACCCGATACGCCGGAGACCGCAGCTGCGTTACAAGCCAAACACCCCCCTGGCCCTTCAACCCCCGCTTTTGTGGACCCACCTTCAGATCCCTCTTCTTGTCTCCATGCCACAGAGGCAGTGGTAATGGCGGCCCTCGCGTCCTTCCCGAGGGGATCGGCGTCCGGCTTGGATGGCATCTCCCCGCAGCATCTGGTGGACCTCACCAGCCATAGCACTGGTGTGGCTGGTGAACATCTCATCACAAGTCTGACAAGATTGGTAAACCTTATGCTGCTGGGAGATGTTTGCCAAGATGTGACATCGGTACTCTATGGGGCCAATCTGATAGCCCTCACGAAGAGGGACGCGGGCGTACGCCCCATCGCTGTAGGTTCGACCTTTCGGCGCTTGGCGGCAAAGGTCTGTGTCAGGCTAACACGCGCTAAATTGCAAAATCTTTTCGAACCTGTACAGGTCGGTTTTGGCACCCGTGGTGGCTGCGAGGCGGCTGTACATGCAGTACGGACCTTTGTGAAAGGTAACGATTGCGAAGTACTTCTCAAGATGGACGTTAAGAACGCTTTCAATTCTGTTAAAAGAGACACCCTGCTTAACGAAATAAAAAATAATGTTCCGGAGATCTACAATTTTCTGCTTCAATGTTATCATTCTCCATCAAAATTACTACATAAAAATAATGAGATACTTTCAGCCGTAGGTTGCCAGCAGGGTGATCCTCTTGGTCCGGCTATTTTTAGTTTAGCAATTAATTCAATAATCCACAATCTAAATTCAAAATTAAATATTTGGTACCTTGATGATGGGACATTAGGCGGAAATTCACAGAATGTCTTAGCAGATCTAGTCAAAATTAAAAACGATTTCAATAATATAGGCCTTGAATTGAATTTTAATAAATGTGAATTATACATTTCGGATAACATAGAGCCACAGAGTGTGTTACAAATAATTCAAAATTTTAATAACGTAGCATCGAATATCAAAATTATGACAAAAGATAACCTATATTTACTCGGTGCGCCCATATTTGATGAGGCTATACCTTCTCTTTTAGATAAGTCAATCTCGACATTCAAATCTCATTCGGATCGCCTTGTCAAAATTAATAGCCATTGTGCTTTAGTCCTTTTAAAATCCTGTTTACTTATTCCAAAATTTACTTACCTCCTCCGCTGTTGTCCTATTTGGAAATTCCCCAATTTGATAAATCCTTTAGACTTCAGTCTGAAATCCCAAATTGAAGCCGTTCTTAACGTTCGACTTAGCGAGCAAGCATGGACTCAAGCATGCTTGCCAATAAGGTTTGGCGGTTTGGGGACTCGGAACGTAGCAAGTGTTGCCTTGCCAGCATTCCTGTCTTCTATCCACAGCACGTCAAATCTCGCAGGGAAAATCCTTAAAGCCCCTGTGGGCACTAACTGCGAGATTGCGTGTCTGGATGGAGCCATGAATGCTTGGCTCTCCGGGCCGAACCCAAATCTACCGTCCAAGCCTGACAGGCAAAGAGCCTGGGACACCATAGCCTCCGCAGCCACTTTAAGTACGCTTGTAGCCACTTCCACGGGCAGGGATCTTGCGAGACTTCTGGCCGTATCCAAGCCAGAATCTGGCCACTGGCTACATGCGTACCCTTCACCCCACACGGGTACCTTAATCGACCCAAGTACTATACGCATTGCCGTCGGCCTCCGCCTTGGGGTCGGAATCTGCGCGGACCACAGCTGCTATTCTTGTGGGGCTGCGGTCGATCAATACGGGTACCATGGTCTCTCGTGCTCCTCGGGCGCCGGCCGTCTGTCACGCCACTCCGAGATCAACGACATCATCAGAAGGGCTCTCGTCAGCGCCAACGTCCCTGCGTTTTTGGAACCACGAATAGTGCGGGATGATGGCAAGCGCCCTGACGGGATGACGTTGATCCCGTGGAGGATGGGTCGTGCGCTGGTGTGGGACGCCACCTGCGCTGACACGCTGGCGGCGTCCTACATTTCAGCCACCAGTCGACAGGCCGCGGACGCGCGAGAGCGGTCGAAATGTAATAAATACAGCTGTCTCGGCGCCAACTACGAGTTCGCAGTTGTTGGCGTCGAGACACTCGGCCCGTGGGGCAAGGGTGCTCGCAGGCTCCTTAAAGAGGTTGGGAAACGCCTAAGGGAGGCAACGGGGGACCTGCGAGCAGGCAGTTTTCTCGCGCAGAGGCTCGCAATTGCGATACAGCGCGGGAATGCTGCCTGTGTCATGGGCACCTTGCCACCGGGGGAAGGTTTGGAGGTGGACGTGTAGGTTGTAGGTATACTTTTGTAGGTTTCTTTTAAGGTTTTTATTTTATAGTTAGTTTTCATTGTTTTTTAAGTTAAGTTTAGTTATTTTTGTAAGTTAAGTTTAGTTATTTTTTAAGTTAGATTTAATCATTTCTTTGTTCATATATTTAGTTAATAAATTTTTTAGAATTTATACATACTTCCAAAGAATAAGTTCTCATTTTTAATATATGACATTAAATTCGACTTTCCCATTCTTTTTTAGTGTTGGTTCATTATATTTGATTAATTTATAACAAAGTAATTTTTTTCGTAATGTATGGCGCTTTGGCTTTACTTTCAAAAGTGTGCAACCTTTAAACGTTGTCCAATCTCAATAAAACTTTATATATATCATTTTTATATCTGAGAAACTTAGGGCGTGAGCAAAGTCAGGGAAAATATCACAATTTTTTTTTGCCCATACAAAAGTGAAACACCCTACTGTCGATAGGTAATTAAAACATCTATTCTCATGCCAGTTGCGTAGAAGTTGGTTAATGTTACCTATTCCGCGAAACTTCACCATTTGCCGATCATGTCCATATCCATATTGAATTTTATATAGGTATATGTCCAATTGTCCATCATCACTACATAGTATAAAATAAAGTGACTTTTTCTGTCCCTATGTCCTATGCCCTAATTAAAACAGCGCAACGGATTTTGATGAGATTTTTTTAATAGGTAGAGTAATTCAAGAGGAAGGTTTTTATGTAGGTATAGTACCCGTGCGAAGCCGGGGCGGGTCGCTAGTACATATACAAATGGAAATCGTTTGAGTAGTTTAAAAAGCAGACATACTGACAGGTACGTTAGGTACTTAGATAAAAACTCTATTTCATTATTGAAATTTATATGATTAGTCGTGAAAATTAGTCATGTGCCTAATTATGCATGCGTACAACGTATTTTTTATTCCCATTATTATCTGCAAAAAATTAGGTTCCACCGAGATTTGAACTCGGATCGCTGGATTCAGAGTCCAGAGTGCTAACCATTACACCATGGAACCGATGATTACTTATTACAATAATAAGATCACATTTTTATTTATATTTAATCCTGACCTTAGGTATAATTAATTACCACTGAGCAAGAACAATCGGAAAGTGTTTGTTCAATTGTTTTGTAATTGTATAGTTTCGCATTTCGTTATGGTCTTTAAGTATTATGATTGGCAATTAACCGGTTCCATGGTGTAACGGTTAGCACTCTGGACTCTGAATCCAGCGATCCGAGTTCAAATCTCGGTGGAACCTGAATTTTTTAATAACATATTTTTAGCTTTTATAACACTTAGGAAGTGAAAATTTGAAGCAAGGAAGAAGATGTTGTTAAACGTGTGTAGTTAAGATCTCGATAAATACATTTCAAACAGTTTTTTTTCATAAATAGACAAAGTTGGAAATAATAGCTTCAATATAGTCTCCGTATGTCTGTATATCGTTTACAGTTAAGATAAATTGAGAGAGCAGTGATTTTGTGCAGTAATTAGGTACCTACTAACTATTCTAACCTAAACACATAATAAGGGTACGAAATTAAAACGCCGAACAATCGATGTATCGATAATTGGTCAACACTAGCTTCTCCGTAAACTCACAGAAACTCGGTAAACGGATTCGACATCTCAACTAAGCGACAGTTTTAAAGTATCCCCCTCTCCTAACTCGATTTCGAGACGTCTCAACTCTCACCGGCCATCTTTATGTAAATTCGACAAGGATAACTTTGCGTGCTCAAGAACCATCAACACACGGCATCCTGAAGAGGAATCTAGAGATACAGCTGTAAATATACATTTGTTAACGCGCTCAAGAGATGTTTGATTATGTTGTGCCGTGAGGGTTTTTTAAATGTTCGACGGTTGTGTTCTAAGTTGATTTGTAAAAGATACTTTGCAAGTTTTATTGGGAGAACATGCGTGAAAATGGAATTCTGAAGAGCTGTGTCTCTTTGAATACGAAGTTTTGAGATGGCATATGACATTTATTTTCTTGAGTAGGTGTACCTACGTAACTAAGTTGAAAAATATTTTCGTTTGAACGTAATATTGTTCCGTTTAGTGTCGTATTTTGACTGAGATCTAAATAAAGCCATTTACACTAGAAATAACATAAGACAGACAATGGCATAGTTTAATTTAAAAAATAGACGCCAAACTTCTTACCTGCTGTGTGTCTTCATTTATTTCTACTATGAATGTCAAAATGTATGAATTCTCTGCATATTATCGAGTCATGCACCCTTCAGACGCTCAGAGCAAGAACCCCGACAAAAGGCACGTATCCGATACAAAGGCAGACGTTTCAGCTATTCGCCATTTACTTAACTACACGACTTATATAACTATTCGAACAAATATCAACTCTATCGCTGAACATTAAGATGCAGTTTGAGCTGAAAATCCTCTAAGGAGCCAAGTGAAGCTCTGCTAAGAGGAAACGGATGTTATTTTGA
>JALPQI010007562.1:0-25000 GCA_025490895.1 Thaumatotibia leucotreta | reverse complement strand
TAACTTTTAATCATCTGTGAAACCCTACCCATCATTGTATAAATTTTACTATAAAGTTTGTAATTAATGTCTGAATAAAGCGTCAAATTGTAATATCAATATTCTTATTAGGTCACCTAATTAGCAGAAACAAACAAAGTAAAAGTTCAGGTTCCACCGAGATTTGAACTCGGATCGCTGGATTCAAAGTCCAGAGTGCTAACCATTACACCATGGAACCACATATCTGTAACGTCCAATATACGGACTACATTCCGCCGCACACTGACGTCACGAGGTCAAAGGCAGATGCTGGTGAAAGTTTTTGCTAATAGTAAAACGATCTAAAGTGCTTGTGATCACGACATTCACGACTGAGATGATGCTAACAGTAAACTAATATCTGCATAGGTATAAATCTTAAGTAAGTCACCTGTTGTACGTAAGTGATATATTCTAATAGACAATACATGTATAAAATGCGAACACAAACAAAAGAAATGCCTATATGTATAGGTTACAATTACATACAACAGGCGCTTCTCTTAACTTTATCACCTATACTCATACTACGATTTTTTAAAGACTATCCATAGTGCATATTGTTATGATAATATGCCGCTAGTTGGAAGTTATATGTATAAAATGAACGAATTGATATAATGTACAAATAGTCATAGTAGGTAAATAGTGGAACTAAAATATGGTGTTTATTGGAGTTACTTGAAAATTATTTAGATGTTTACACATCTCAGTAATTTCTCGCAAGTCAGAAACCATTATGATTTTATAAATATATGGTTTGTCATTTGTCCGTTTTCACAAAAGACAAAAATATATTCATGAACATTGAGTTAAAATGTCAGTTATGAGTAGTACATATTTTGATTTAAGATGAAATTTAGTTCTAATATGTTTTCCAGACAAGATAACACCCATTTCCTGAAAAATAAAATCGGAATGTATTCGTGGCATTTAACAAATTTTGATAGTCACACCAAAAATTTAAAACAGCTTTTACTTTACATCAAATCTTTTCTGAACATCCAATATTTCATACATCAACGCATAAATACTGTTTCGTCGACCCTCGCAAAAAATACTCGGACAACACAAATTGAATAAGACACAAAACATCAAAGGTCAGTTTTCATACACATTTTGGACTCTACGAGTTATGTGTATTGCCTTTTGGTCTCAATATTGCTCCGTAATCTTTGGTCATGTTCAGTCACCGTTAGATATATTAGAGTGGCCAGGGTGCTCATAAATATCTGAGCAGGGCTCTATTATCACAACGTCAGAATGCATGTTGAGATATTTTTGAGCACCGCCGCTGCTACGATTTGTATGATAGCGACTACGTATAGAGCAAGCAATTTTGGACTCTATGACTAAGGGTTTGTTAGATGTGAAGTGCTGGTGATTCGTGAATCTCACGACGCTCGCCGCTCATGTATTATGCACCATACTGATTGCGTTCACGCACGTGCCGCGTATGAATTATAAATGCGCGGCGATTCTGCGCACAGGGTGGGATTTGAACTCTTCTTTTGTTTAAGATGACCTTCACGTGTATGAGTACAAGGGTCTCTACTACTACTACTCATCATCATCATCATCATCATCATATCAGCCGAAAGACGTCCACTGCTGAACATAGGCCTCTCCCAAAGATTGCCACAATGACCGGTCCTGCGCCACCCGCATCCAGCGGACTCCTGCGACCTTCACCAGGTCATCAGTCCACCTTGTGGGGGGCCTACCCACGCTACGCCTTCCGGTACGGAAGCAAACTGGTTCCGCTACTACTACTACTACGACGTTTTCAATGTTTTTTTTTGTACGTTAAAATATTAATGTTTTATTGCTGCCAAACATTGTCAATAGGCAACAGGCAATAGGGTCTTGAATAGAAGACGACTTAAATAGTATATGTGGTAGGCCACCTCTTAGTTTTACATTTGTGTAGTTACACTAGGTACTATGTACCTAGTGTACCTACCTATTGCAAAACTTCTAGAACTACATAATGTATTCAACAGAATAATAATAAATTTTAGAAGACCAAAAGGTAAAATAGTAAGCTGTTCTAACAAACGGAATTTCAATCAACATGATTGATTACGGTAGTAAGCCCACACACTTTACACTTGAGTAAATATTTAAATCAAGGTTAAGTTTTCAATGGGATTTGCTCAAAAATAGTTGATAGTATTTTTGGGACTGTAAGTATCGGTTCCATGGTGTAATGGTTAGCACTCTGGACTTTGAATCCAGCGATCCGAGTTCAAATCTCGGTGGAACCTGTATTTTTATTGATAATGCTCATATTGTAATTACTCGAATAGCATAATGTTAATTACCACTGCATTCAAATTTAGATCAAAATTGCTTTTTCAAGTGTTAGCAATTATGTACATGTATTTGTTGAATTGAGCAACGTTTATTTTTTGTCAACGTTGCTGTGTTTGTTGTTTGATGTACCTGCTTCTAAATGCATAACCAAATTTTATTGGACTTAATGGTCACAATAACACCGCTAAAGTGGCGCTCTAATTTTAAAACGACATGAACACAAAGCTTGTAATGAAATATGAACATTGTCATTGCCTGGGGCGTATTTTTCGAAAGCTTGTGACTTGTAGGTAATACAAGCGGAAGTCCTTATCTTATTAATGATATTAAAATAGAGACTTCCACTTGTATTACAAGTTACAAGCTTTTGAGAAACGGGCCTCTGGACACATTAGGAGGAATAATAGAAGGTCAAAGTAGATTACCTACCTACTTCTGTGAAAAAGTGGTATGCATATGTGGTCATGTGGAAAATATGGTCCAGTATTCGTGTTCGTTGCTCTTTATAAAGCAAATATGTACCTACATATACTTACATACCACCAACGTATACCTGTACCTAGTACTTACTAGGTACAGGGCTATTTGTATTACAATAATTTTTAGTTAAAAACTCCATTTTGTTTGTCTTCGCATTCAAGCTAAACAGGAGCCAGAGTCCAGCCCTGCGGTACGCCGGCAGTGCGTGCTAACAGGCGTTTAGAGCACGCGGGACAAATCCCACAGCCCGCCTTCGGTGATCAAGCACGACAGGTTTTATTATTTGCTTTTTCTATATATGCAGTTATGTACCTTGTATATATATTTATATATTATTATTTACCTGGAATTGTATACAAAAATACATGGCCGTATAGGCCGTGTGGTGACGGCAGTAAGAATACATTTGTCACCACCCCAACTCCTCCTGCAGATGTCGTAAGAGTCGACTAAGGGATTGAAGTGTCACTGACCACTATTTGATAAAAGATTGATGATGGGCAGCAGCGTCATCATAGTGGACACATTACTGCGATCGCCAATCCGCTTGCCCAGCGTGGCGATTATGGGCAATTACCTCCTAATGCGTCTATATGCATAATTAATAGGAGAGGCCTACGTCCTGCAGTGGACTATCATAGGCTGATGATGATGATGTGTATACAAAAAAATAACCTGCAATATTTCCGGTTTTAATAGGAGCTATGTTAGACTACAAAGCCTTAATGGCGTTCCCACATTGGATGTCGTTTTTGTTATATATAATGTTGTAAGCCAAAATGTAACAAAGACAATGTTAAGTATAGAATACTAAAATGCCAAAGAGAGAAAGACGATGTTATAAAACAATATGAGAGCACTATAACTATCATTGTAACCATTCCAAATCTAATAAATGGATTCTTTATTCTATCATAGTACCAAGCACTTTCGTTATACAAAATAGCAAATTCATTAAAAAACTTCCGGTTCTAACCCTACACTACTGAGCCAAGAAGAACCAGTAAGAAACTTGGCGAATCCGATCTGTAGATAGAGAGGATAGATCAAATAGAAACCACTGCAACACTGGTAGACTTACCTAGGCTATTATCAAACCGATTAGAATGGGATTCGAAAGTATTGTTGTTGACACAACAGTGTATTAAGTCAATCTAGGATAATATTAATAGTTTAAGAGCAGAGAATTACAGACAATAGATTAAATACCTAATCACTCACTATAGTCACTATATATGTATAAACAACGCTTTTCTTGTAAATCTTGTGTCATTTGTTGTGTCAACACCACTTCTGAATTCCCTTGTTTCCGGTTTGCTATAATACAAATCTTGAATATAATCATAAATTAAACAAATTTCCTTTATGATATAATTAACATTGTACATAATTATATCCAGCTTCAATGTTGTACGACAATTGTCTGTTATATTTATTCATGAATAAAATATCCTTTAAATTTTACACCCTTCTGTATTTAAGTATATCTTATAAACGCTGCTTTAATCTTTCACCAACGCCCCATTGTACAACTAATATCAATCACCAATTATCAAGTTGTTCGACCACTTTAGCTGGTTACAGATAATCATTAACTTAATGATCCATCGATCATGGTTCTTCAAACACACACATACGAGCAAACACAGGGTTGGTCTCATTACTTTCCAATCTATACCTTGATAGTTAGCTTGATTTGATCAAATTAATCTGTTTTTGGTTGACATTTGAGACGGACGCTCCATGGACAAACAAGCAATGTAACGAGTAAAGTCTACGAACAAATGAAACATGGAAGCCGCACGCTATACGAAATTACCTTTCAAAAACGGTCCTGAATTTTAGTTGACAATTGTCACTCCCTTTTTAATGCCTCACGGTAATGAATTTCAATATCAAGCTATAAAAACTTAAATCGCCATTTAAAAATAGTTGTGATTGACCCATCAAAGTTTTGATTGGCTATATTCTATAAACATTTGTCAAAGATGCTGCGCCGAAATATGCGCGGTGTTAAGAAAAACGCTATGTCCTGCCTATCTTGGCACAATTGAACAATTGTTTTTGGGGATATTTTTGAGCTGGCGTTAGACGTCCATGTTATATAGGTACGGTCGCAGAGTAAAGTGGTTTGTTTGATTGAGGTTCCAAATGGTACGAATAATTTATTTTATAGCTATTTTCTAGCTTTTTCTCATCACGTTGTGTAGAGCGCTTCCAAGTCATCCAACCATCTCCTTACAACCTGATTACTCCTTCTATAGTTTGCTGCCCTGAGATAGCGATTTTGGTAGATTTTTCCGGATGTGTGAGACATAGGTAATGAGGTCAGTTACTATACAGGTATTTTATTATTAATGAGGAGGGTTCTCTGCCTTTTCGCCGAAAATTTTATTGCCGAATTTCGCTTCTCAACCAATTTTTCGCAGAAGTGTCATTTGGTCTAATGTCATTTTCCAACTTTACATAATGGGGTTGAGAAATGAAATGGTTGCGAAATAATTAATTGCCAAAAGTTATTCGGCCGAATGACACTCTGCGAAAAGTTCGTTGGGAAATGTAATTGGGCAACACAATTTTCGGCGAAAAGACAGGATACCCAAATTTAGAAACCTTTTCCTCAAACAAATGTCCCAATATCCCAGTCAGGCATCTCCATTTCGTCTTCTAACCAAATATACATACATAATTGTAACCTAAGACGCCCCGAAGATCCGAGGATCCGTAAATCATATTCCTTCGCGTTAATGGCTAAACGAAGTTACGATCGTCGTTCTTATTTGCATAATTCCCGAGACGGCTTTTACGAAACGAAATTTGACCGTAACGAGATCATACTCCCTACGAGAGTAATGAAAACATAGCTAGGTTGCTGTGTTAAGAGTTAAGATTAAGACGTTGATGGTATAGCAATTATATCATGCCGCGTATATTTTAAATATTAACAGTTTCCATCAGACATATCGGAGCGGCCATGATGGTCACAAATATCTGAGTAGGCCACTATATTGTCACGGGATTAGAATGCAAGTTCTGACATGACTTTGCAAATATTGGCAACGCAAGTTTTGGGCACCGTGGCCGCTCACGCCTCAAAAGCCAAATACGGCGTGTGTTTTTTATATGGGTGGATAATTAATCCAAATATTATATTTGATCCTATGAATCGTATAAGATAATCATTTCGTAAAATTTTGTTGTTAATTAGGTGTAATTAATTTCCTTAAGTGCAACCCAGCAGCAATGTATGCCGTCCAACTGACATGACACTCGTATGACGTTTAGCTACTTATGTCTACGTTAGTTAATAGGCTACCAGTGGATGCAAAACATTACGTGCTCATTGAACGTATTGCGAAAACACAAATAAAATTATTTATTAACTAAATATTTCGATTTGTACTTTTTATCATCACTTCAGGTGATTTTGGTCGTTTTTCTTTGGTATATGACATCTAATATTTATATATTACGTGCTCATTTATTTTGTATGAAAAAAATACCTTAATTTTCTAAAGAAACGTATGTAAACAGGTTCCCTAAGTCCGATAGTAATCGCCATTAAAATATTCGCCCGTATCAAATACACACGCTGTATAATTACTGAAGGCCTTATTAAATTTTCGTATGTTTTACTGAAAAGTTTCGACTTTTTTTCCGTACACAATATTTATGTACAGCATGTAAATTATTCGGTACCTACTATATGAATACAAATTTGTTTAGGTATCATAACTGTCATTACCATTAGCTATCAGAATCCTCCACGTGTCAATAGTGTTCGCATCTTTATGCGAACACTATGGAACTCATAATTTAAATATTCAAAATGATTCTAAGTGGAACTGCAGTAGCCGTACCATCACTTTGCAAGTGACGGTTACCTACGTTAGGTTTTACCCGAGTAAAGCATTCTATCGCGCTAACACAAATTTATTGGAGCGAGCGCGATGCATTGCTTGACGTATCGAGTAAAACCTAACTTTACTTTCCTCGTTAACTTATACAGCAGTATTTTGAAAAAGTAATCCCTATTTGTAAATACTTACCATGTCATTAACCAAAAGAGCATGGGATTGTTTGAATATTATAAAAAATATATTAGACATGTTACTCCCATTTATCCTTAAAATTACTTAAAAAACTGTTGTTCATTATTATTTGTATTTCATTGGTATCATAAGTATCATAACTGTCATTATAGGTGAAAAACTTAATAAAGTCACCTGTTGTATGTGTGAGTGACGTGTTCGAATAGGCATTTGTTTTGTTTGTGTTACTAATTTCAAATATGTGTTCTCTATTCGAATACGTCACTCACACGTACAACAGGTGACTTTCTTAAGTTTTTCACCTATACCAGGGACAGTGAATATGTAGTTATACTAGGTATTTAATATGAATCAGGCGCTTTGAACTGTATCAAAAATTGGCTGATACTTGTCTTGATGCGCGGAGGTTTTGATTCTATCAAATAACGAGTCAACGTAAAAACCCTTTAATCTGAAACAAAAAGCTTGGGGTGGGTACCTATTTCACACCACTAGTTTTAACTGTAAAAATCGATTTCGCTCTTCCTTTAACCCTTTCACAGCCGATCACCAACCCAACTCGTTATTATCGCAGTTACAGCTTGGTAAAAGGGTAGAAATTAAAAGGTAGCAACATCGCAGTGTTGCGACAGGACGACAATACAATGTTGCCACTTT
This sequence comes from Thaumatotibia leucotreta, assembly GCA_025490895.1. NCBI lineage: Eukaryota > Metazoa > Arthropoda > Insecta > Lepidoptera > Tortricidae > Thaumatotibia > Thaumatotibia leucotreta. Next base: position 17,474 of record JALPQI010007562.1, on the reverse strand, counting down.
TTAATTTCTACCCTTTTTTGCCAGGCTGTATGACCTTCTTCGATAACATGATGATAGAGTTTAAATTGAAATTATTATTCTATTATTGTCGTCTGTGAAAGGATTAAAACACTCACTTCATTAGAGTTTTAAGATTTCCGAATCCTGTCGGAAAAATCCACTTTCAAAACTTGTATCATATTATAAACAATTTCAGTTCTGTTTACCATAAAATGAACTTCTTTAAATAATGTTACTTACATGGGTAGGTACTTTTATTTTTTTACGAATCAGTAAGAAACTGTGTAGATGTGTACATATGAACGTACTTACCTGCCACCTGCCCCTGAATATTTACCCTGTTTTTTATAATTAAATCGTAAAAATACAATTTCACACCCGGTATTTAGGCCAATCGGCACTTCAATTTGGTAAATGTACTGTTTGATACTAACACCAAATATATTTTAATCCAAAAACGCTTGTTTTGGTTTCTTTAAAACTGACTGCTCATTCCGACCTCTTTACAGCCTTTTAGATCTTCTAAGCCTAAGATCTAAGTCTAAGATTTTGGGAATAGATAAGGTAGATATCCGAGTGTACTCAATTCGCATAATCTTGAGTAGATTCTCGATACTAATAGAGGAGGTAGGGTGTAGGCATGGGAACATTTACCATTTATCCTATAAATATCTACTTTAGAAAAGAAACAACTTTATAAACATCATCATTTATTGAAGTGACTCGTCTATAACATACTTTAGGTATTATACTATGACATAGGATTGCACGTTTGTCTTTGGATCCGTTTACATGTACTTAACTATTATATGTTACAATATATACAATTAATAATAACGTTAAGGTATGTGAAAACTTCCGATATTTAAGTTAAAATACAATTTTACAAACATTGAAATTTCAAAACATATGTTACTGCATTTTTAGGTTATATTTGATGTATATAATCCAAAAAGCTATTGCTTGGTAAAAAATAAGCAACGTAAGTCACTTACTACAATAATTTAACATGGTTGGCTGAAGAATTACGTACCCAATGTATGAAGGATTAACCCCTCGTGTGTCGCGAATATTTTTTTCTAATAGTTTCCTCGTCACTAATCAGTGCTTAGACATACGAAGGGTTAATTTATAAACTGGTTCCCCAATTTCACAGGCGACAGTACAACTCAAATGATCTTCATGACAACTCTTTGATTTAATAAAAATAAGTAGTCAAAATTATAACAAGCAATTGTCATGCATAAAATTGATTAATTTTATTTACATTGTCTCTATTTCCTCTTTGGCATTAAGGATTTGATTGATGAAACAGAATTTAAGTTAGTATTTAAGACTATAGCAGAATACATATAGGTATTATGTTTAACACTATTCACAGCTCGGCCAAAAATCTGATATACTCAGTTCAACAATCCCTGTCAGTAAAAAAGGTGCCAAATCAATTTATCGCATGAAGACAACTCTTCGCGGTATTTTTTTTATTTGTCTCCTTTTTCTACGGCTAGAATTGTAGGACAGAGTATACTACAACATAACGCATTATAAAAAATTGAGAGTGTAACGTGCCAAGCCATTATTTGTGACTTATTTAAATATGGAGTGTAGATAAGTTTCTATATGTTAATCTTTAATAAATTCATTCTCTGTCTCAGGTTTTCACTTAAACTGATATTTGGTGCACTTACATACTGTTGTCATTTTGTGGGTATAATTAGTGAGTCCAATACGATTTTGGATCGTTCTCATGAGCGTTTCAACCGCCTAATTAAAAGGCTGAGCCACACCGCTTGCACGTCACGTGCGCGTGCACGCCACGCAAGCGGTTTGCCATCTACTATGGCATTTAAATATGCTACAAAGCGCACGTCACGCAGATGCGCTCGTGCACTAGTTGCACTCGCAATCGGCGTGGCTCGGCTTTAACTAATTGCGATTTTGCCGAATGAATTGATTGTTTGATGGTTATACTATCGGTACTCTGTCAGAAATTGCCAAAAATAGCAAAGTTTGTTAATACGACCAATAAATTTAGGCGGTTGAAACGCTGAGACCGTTACACGTTTTGTATCTTTATCGAGTATAATTGATGATATTAACCTAGTGCTTTAATGTCACTAAAGCTATAAAAATAGACAACATTTTGTACATTCAATATACTTAGCTTAATAGTGTGAAATATTTACAACGCTGCAACAAATAACTTTAATATAACTAAACGGCATTCTATGAAATACAGTGATATGTGAGTATTTGTTTGTAAAAAATTAAATTAAATTGTATGTGACGTTTTGGTTGGTATAACATTCGTCAGTAGAAAACAATAAAAATTAAACAACTATGGCTGACTTTCCATAGCATTTGACGTCTTTGACACATATCGTGAAACACGTTTGCAGATATATTTTTACGTTAAAACTAATAAATATCAATAATTTTAAGTAAAAATGTATATTGAACTCAAGGTTTAAGGTCTCTCTGGGATCTGGATGGATCTGGAAATAAAACCAAGATTGTGTTCTAAAAGTGCGTGATATGAAATAATGCGAGTTTTTAGGTTTGTTTACATTTCTTTTTGTTTTCTACAGACGAAGGTGATAGGTACCTATATGATATCTTAATTTAGAACATTCTATGGTATTAATACTACCACAAAAAACTGAACCAGAAAAAAATACGAAAATATGCTGTGTTAATATTTGACATAAAAAAATCAGCTCTTGCTGTATAGGGAAATGAAGTGTCTGTATACTTACTCGTGTATTCTAAAATAAAAATGTATAATAACTGCTCTTCTATTTTTTTTATTTTTATCTAAGCGATTATCAAGATTTTGATTGAGATAAAAAATAACTATAGCTCGGTGGTAAATACGCATCAGAACTCCAATGGAATGGCTAAATCGGAATTATATGTACAAATTAGTTGAATTTCAAAACAATGTGGAATGGTTTTATCAGTCTACTTAATCATTCCATTATCATTTTATAATATTCATTAAAAGGAGATCAAAAACTCACATCCACGAAGCCTTCACAACATATTATATCCTAAAATGAGCTAAATATTATAAACAGCAGTTATAACAATATTTTTCGGGTTCAGGAGAGCTGCCACGATCTACTGATGCGATTCAGTTTAGGACCTAATCTGAATCGCCAAGTGTCAGTTCCATAGAATAACGGTCAAAGAATCTGACCTGAACGTATTTACGACGTCGTGGTAGCTCCTCAGACCTAGGACTACTAGAATTCTGTAGCCCGAGTGAAAAAGAGTTTTTTTCTTTATGTGACGAAGCCGAAGGTAGACAACTGAGCTCTCAGCTCACCTGATGGAAAGCAGGAACTGAGGCCCATGGACATAGCGATCAGAAAATCGCCTATGCGCTGCCTACCCTGAGGACATAGATGGATTGCCTTTATCTATGCCAGTAATTACACTGGCTATCTTACCCCCAAACCGAAGCACGGCAGTGCAAACACTGCTATTTAGCGGCAGGTAAACGGGTAAGACGGTGGTAGCTATCCGGACGGACCCTGCAAGAGATCCGGCTATTTTGGGAAACGGTGTAAGGACTTATGCACAATATGCACTTGTATTAAACTTGTACCCTTTTTCACAAGCCTCGGGAAGTTACGCCCTTTTTCACTAATGCCACAGAATTAAATATTCCTTTGCTTCCTTTTATTCGAAGTTGTAAAACAAAATCAAAAGTTCATCCTAATATATATGTAACATATAAAAAGCCCAGTTTTATTTGAGAATTTGTACATGACACTGGCTTTAACTAAATTATCATTATAAATATAAAATAATATTCTTTGGATTTTGGTAGCGTGTAGGTATCACCTTATTGAACAATGATTATTTTAACATTGTATTTGGGAAATCTTTGGATAACTTACATAGATAAGGTAATTATCAGATATTCGGTTTATCAACTTACAAGTTTACTATGGGTTTATTGATCACTAAGACTGCAACATACATATCGCGAAGTTTTTCACCATTTTAAAAACCACAATATTCTGCTTGATCAGTCCCTGTTCTTCTATTGCTTTAAATTACAAACAAGGAGATTGCATAACTTGATCAATAACCCCTTAGTTCCTAGACTTAGAACAGTTTAATTTTAAGCCTTGTGACTGTCACACAGCCGTTCTCGAGAATATTCTCCTCTCATTCCTTCCCAATATTTATCTAGAAGAACAAATCCATTCTAAACTCTGCATCAATTACCATCACCCCACACGAACGCGGCCATCAGAAAGGAATGACGATGCCTTGTGAAGCTTGCCACCAACACCTGAAGTGATAATCACTCTGGTAAGAGTGATGCCGACAAAGAAGATTAAAGACCATCGCTATATTGCTGTATTTGGCTTGTGGTATACGTAACGGCAGTTAGAATATAATTATTTGTCATCACTCCAACTCTCCCATGTGTCACTGACCATTTATGGCAACAGCATCATGACTCATAGTGGATCCGCTTGCCCAGTATGGGGGTTATGGTCATTAACCTCCTAATGCCTTCTTACGATCTTATTGATTACGATCTTCTTCTTATTGATGTTCTTGAGAATATTCTCAAGGTTCTCGACAGTAGGAAGGATTGAAGAACGTTCTCGAGACCACGTTGGGTTTGCCTCAACGCCAGCCAGCTGGCGCGAAGGCGGTCGCCGTTCAGGAGGCGAGCGGCTGCAGCGGCGCGGGCGCATGCGGTGCTGGTCGGAAGTCGGGGTGTCGCATCTCGGGGTGCGAGGGGTGCAGGTCTGCTGGCAGAAACGGTTTTATTAGTTATATGTAAGTAGTTGGTCACAGCAGTAAGGATTTGTCACAACCCCAACTCTTTCCGTGGGTGTTGTAAGAGTTTACTAAGGGATTGAAGTGTTACTGACCAATCTCTGATTTGATTGATGATGGGCAGCAGCGTCATCATAGTGAACACATTACTGCGATCGCCAATACATTTGCCCAGCGTGGCGATTATGGGCATTTATTTCGTAATGGGTCTTTAATACGCATAGCCAATAGGAGAGGCCTACGTCCAGCAGTAGACTGAGATAGGCTGATGATGTGATGTGACGTAAGTAGTATACTGCTTTGGCAATGAAAAAGGGGACATTATGATTATGAATGACTTTCCGAGCTTTTATGTGTGTGGACATTTCAAATCAATGAATGACGAAGAATTGTAAACGCTCATCCGAAGTTCTTGTGCTCGGATCTTTGGCACTACTAGTTACGCTATTTTCACATTGGTACAATAGTTGAACTTACCTTTCTATGTTCTGGCATCATCTCCGCATGCGTTTCAGATCCCTATGTCTCCGCAAGTCCACTTTGCGTTGGACGCTCGACCAAAGCCATTATATCTTTTTTGTACCGGGATTGATACAATGATTTACCTATTCTAAATATGCTCCGGCTCCGGCATCATTACCGCGAATACCATGCACGTCCGTATGTGGCACATGTCTCAGATCCGCTTGTTGGGTCTCCCTATGTCTCCGCAAGTCCACTTTGCGTTGGACGCTCGACCAAAGCCATTATATCTTTTTTGTACCGAGATTGATACAATGACTTACCTATTCTAAATAATTATGCTCCGGCTCCGGCATCATTTCCGCGAATACCATGCACGTCCGTATGTGGCACATGACTCAGATCCGCGTGTTGGGTCTCCCTACGTCTCCGCAAGTCCACTTTGAGTTGAAACGCTCGACCAAAGACATTGTGTCTTTTTTGTACCGAGATTGATACAATGACTTACCTATTCTATGTTCTGGCATCATCTCCGCATGCATGCCATGCACGTCCATATGCGGAACATGTCTCAGATCCGCGTGTTGGGTCTCCCTATGTCTCCGCAAGTCCACTTTACGTTGGAATGCTCGACCAAAGCCATTGTGCTTATTTGCACCGAGATCGATACAATGACTTACCTATTCTATGTTCTGGCATCATCTCCGCATGCATACCATGCACATCCGTATGCGGCACATGTCTCAGATTCGCGTGTTGGGTCTCCCTATAGCTCCGCAAGTCCACTTTGCGCTGAAACGCTCGACCAAAGCCATTGTATTAATTTGTACCGAGATCGATACAATGACTTACCTATTCTATGTTCTGGCATCATCTCCGCCTGCATGCCATGCACATCCGTATGCGGAACATGTCTCAGATCCGCGTGTTGGGTCTCCCTATGTCTCCGCAAGTCCACTTTGAGTTGAAACGCTCGACCAAAGACATTGTGTCTTTTTTATACATTGATAGAATGACTTACCTATTCTATGTTCTGGCATCATCTCCGCATGCATGCCATGCACGTCCGTATGCGGCACGTGTCTCAGATCCGCGTGTTGCGTCTCCCTATGTCTCCGCAAGTCCACTTTGCGCTGGAACGCGCGCCCGCAAAGCTCGCAAGCGAACGGCTTGAAGCCGGTGTGTTTGCGGGAGTGAGTGATCAGGTTGGAGCTCTGGCTGAAGGCTTTGCCGCAAACTTGGCATTTGTGGGGTTTTTCGCCTGTTGACAATGGAAAATAAAATTAGATATTTAACAAAATGGGTTACGTAATTTAAGTCGATAATTGCTCGACATGTAACGTTTTATACTAAAACTTCAATTTATAATGAAAAAGAAATGGGAAACAGGTTTAGCTACAATGATTTTTATGAGCAGTTGAGCATCGAGCATTTAAATAGTGTAAACTAAATAGGTTCTAGAAGGTTCTAGAGTGGGTAGGTACACTTAATGTAGTTGTGTTTTTCAAAGACCAATATGATGATGACCAATATGAATAGCCCTGAACTGGAAGATGCCCAGCAAGCGGAAGCGTGGTCACCCTAAATTAACTTGGCGCCGATCCGTAGAGCAAGAGATGAGTGTGTTGGGCATGGGGTGGGATGGGGTGACCCAAACTACCCAGACCGAAGCCAGTGGAAGAAAATGATTCGAGCCCTACACCAAAACAGAGGGTAACAGGATAGAAAGAAGGAGAATGTGATGATGATCAAGATGATCATGATGCTAGATGGTGCCCGGATCTTGTATATCGGTTACATTTTTCAACTACATATGAGCTGTTAAATTTTCTAAACTGGTTTGGGGTAATTGACACTTTGTTTCGATACTTTATCTAAATGGTGACAACACAAGTCGAAGTTTACATCTTAAAAAGTTGGTAAGCTTAACGCTCAACTAAGACATTAAAACTTAACAAGGCAAGCAGCCTTCATCTTACATGATAGCACGTCCGCAAGAATAACGCGCCGCCATTAAAACCTAATCTGACCCGATTCCGCAAATAATCCGTGCCCATATCGATCGTACGTGGATTTTACGGGAATACTCGCTGAATACCGAATACCCTTACTACGTGTTTCAGTGACAACTTGTCCGGTCGATTGCAAAAAAAATGTACATAAGGCAAATTATACTTATTAAGATCTTAGGCACTGGTCTCACCGCGAGCTACTATTAGTATTACTAGGTGCAGTGGGTTCATCGAACCCAGTTTTTGAACAGATATTGCGGGTTAGTTAATAAAGATATGGTTTCCGAAAAATATGGGCTATAATCTCGAGGATTTCTTTTATATAGTTATGGAATTCAAAACATGAATTAAAGACTTTCGCTCGATAGAAAAAAATCGCAAACATAGGTCTAAACCGCAATTTTGATCATGGGCTATAAATAAACACGAATAAAAGATAACTCCCGTGTGTAAATAAGAGGCCATTAAATTTTAGATCGACACTACCTCAGTGTTGCCAGATACTGAAATCCAAAATACGGGAGCCACGCTTCAAAAATGCGGCTTTGAATACAATTTTGATCAATATATTTTTTACTAAAAGAAACTATGTTTTTACTCTTCCGCGTGAAATAACAAAAATGTCACTTGTTATTTTAAATACTTTCACATTGAGACACGACACGACCCTTCAAACTATGTATTCTTTCTTTGTCAAAATTGCATTATTTTAAAAATGCAGATCTGCGTTATCATAATATACACTTGAATGTAAGTAGGTACAATCAGTGAACTTATTATGAGCAGTACTTACACTGTAGGTACTTGCCGCAAAACTAATGGCGATTGGTAAGAGTAGAAGAGCCAGCAGTATGCCAGTAACCCGTTAGTTTTGCATGGTAGGTAGTAAGGGCACGGTACGGGTACCCGGTCACCGCGTACGCGTATACACGTCCGCGTAATCTCTGCCCCAGCATTTCTGATTCGACCCAGGACTTATAAAATTTATAGCTGATCTGACGTTTTCCAGAAACTTCTCTAACGTGACCCTTATCTGGTCGAGTTACAAGCTAGTTTGGCTTGGCCCCCGTTGGTGTGAAGGCATTAAAACTTTATGTGTATCGTGATTCAAGTGTGGATAGGAATTTAATATTGCGCTGAGCGCCGTCTTTTGTTTAATTATATACGAATGCTTTTCATTTTATTATTTTCAATTATAATAAAAATGACTCCAATGCAATAATACGACTACATTTTGTTTCTATAATATACAAGGTGACCAAAAGCTAGGTGCATTCCAGTTGCCTATGTAAGGTTTTGAGATTCCAAATAGGTCCCCTAGGACATTTTTGGAAATTATAGAAGGGCAAATATTTTAAAAAATACTACGTACTACCTATAACTGATTCGAAGTTTTAGAAGCAATAGTTCGATCTTATTGCTAAAAAAACATTTTTTTTTGGTTTCACTCTACAAGTGGATAAGTAAGTACTATAGGTAGGTATATTTCTATGTAGACTGTACCCGTATATGTTCATATAAAAAATCTAAACTACGTTAACACACATACTTACAAACATTAATAAATTAAATGTTTTTTGTCAATGTATATTTCCTAGAAATATTAAATTTCATCATCTTTACATACCAATATAACGAAACATATTAAATTAATATACCTATTCTTCCAAGGCATGCCTTTAAATCGCTCGCTCAAAAGAAACGAAGTTACATTATTAATAGCAGCGCTTTATATGTATACGTCCCAACCAAAACAATGCCAAATACATAACAAGTTAGCAGGGACCAATGCCGTGTCAACTGCAGTAGGTACCTCACACAAATCACGGCCGTATCGACCAAGCCGTCAATCAAGGGTTGGTGAAACCCGGTTCATTATAGCCAGAGTAGCGCCGTCCGTGTACACGTGTACCTCTCGCTCGCTCGCCAGTGTCGCGATACGGGGAGCAATTTATACCCGTCGTACTATTGGCCGTGATTTTAGCGGGACTCCTCCCCGCGTCGCGTAGCAACCGGGGGGGATTTACCCCCCACCGTTATGGATCGCAATTTTCCTTTGAATTGGAAATCAGCGCGGGCCCGCTCGTTAGGCGTCTTGGCAATACGGCTACAGATTTTTACGGCCGGATGTTTGAGCGTTTTAGGTTGTTTGAAGTTGTCAGTTTGTTGCTTGTGTAATTATTTTGTTAGCTCTGTAGCGTTTTGTTTGGAAGTACGCAAAAGAAAATAAGGACCATCTCGCGAGGGCTACTTTATTTAAGTTTATTAAGCGTATGTAGTTTCCATTTTTTATTCGTCATTGTTACAGCAATAAGCTTTAACTGTAAAAAAGATGCTATTGTTTATTTTATAAAAATGTAATAATGAAAATAAGTATTTCTTTTATTTTACAGTAGGTACTCTTTTTAGGAGTATATATTTACAGTCAAGTAGCCATCCACGTGTGTTGTGACAGGTTATCATTTAAATTATACTAAGATTTATTTTATTTCAAAATAATGATGTAGGTAAATAAATAAAATTATTTATGTAGTACGTAGTCTCTTTTTACAGGCAGGTAGGTTTATTATTAGTACCTATGATTTAAAACGGTGTATTTACCATGTAAATTGAAGTTTAGCCCCCGATATTATGTAAATGCCTAAATGGACATGTTAGTTCAAAATCTTTGGTACGTGTATAGTAGGTAATCTACTACTATTAGCTGCTTGATTGTTTTTTTACCTAACCTATTATTTTGGCCTAAGTGCAAACAGAAAAACGTTTAGTATCTACCTAACCTACCTCTTGTATTATATTTGTTTAAAAACTTACTGGAATGGGTTATTTTATGATCGAGTCCATATGAAATCATTTAAGAGTAGGAAATCGATTTTGCAGCTGCAAAATCCTACTATTGTGATATTTTAAATGATTATTATGCCCCTAAAATAAATGTGTCGTCATTATAAGTAAAGCAGCTATATTAAAATACTACCCCTGCGTCTTTAGGTTACAAGCCCCAAATAATGTAGTACATTACATCAAAAGTTTCCTCCTTAAGTTCAACCAACAATAAAAATGTTGTTACAACACGTTAACAGTAAACAGCTGTTGAAATTCTCAACTCTCAGTCGCCCAACGGACGTATTACCCTCCGTTACAGCGTAAGGCGTAAAACGTTAGGACTTACGCCGGCGTAAAATCTTAGCGGCTCTTAGACTCGGCTGTATGGAACCGGCCTCCCACACAAATATACAAAGAGTTTTAACTATTATTTAGCCGTATCGCGGAGTTACACGTATTCAGACTCTTTAATAAATGAATACCTAGTTGGTAGGTACTAGGTACCTATTAGCAAAGAAAACTGACATACGTGGGTTGGAATCCCACGCCGAACGTTGGTGCCTGGTGGTAAAATATTTATCAAACGGGTTACTCACGTAATTTAAGTCGATAATTGCTCGACATCTTTCGACATATTCGCGCGTACTCCATGATGAGGATCCTCAATCGACTTAAATTACGTGAGTAACCCGTTTGATAAAAATTTAAATATGTTTGAGTCTCACGTTAGTTATAATTTAAGTATATTCTTATTTAGGTATTTAAATTATTACCTGAAATATCCATCTTGACTTTATACGCTATCTAAAAAATGTGTTGCTCTTGATCTGTTATTTAATAATACCTATTTACCTACCCATACATTAATTTATATTGATGTTTTAAAATAACTAGTTACCTAATTCACCTATTGAACTATTTTTCCTCTTGTTTCAACAGTACTGAAACCATGACTTGCTATTGGTTAGTTATGTCATATTTAGGCTACATATTAGGTATGGGAACAAAGTAAAAAGGATTCAAGTTATGTAGATTAGGTATATGATTTATATGTAGCCTAAATATCAGTAATAGTTACCATTGTCACACGATTATATGGTAGTTAGGTACAATATTGGGCTCGAGTCTCGACAAATATATTAAAAGACAACACCTGCAGGCAAACTGTACCTATAACCATTTTTTCAGAAATTGATATGACTTAAAGTTAAATAGGTAATATATATTTACGCATATAAATCTATCAATAAATAAAAATTATACATAGTAGGCGTGTTTAGATAAATTCTAAAGGGGTTAAGTACGAAGGGCTCTTTTCGATTACCCCCCTGTACCATGAAGTAACTGCTTAAAGAAACCAATAAAACTCGTGCACACTCGCGTATTGGTGCAATTAAGAATGATAGAAGATAAAAATACGCCGTTGATACAGTTAGCTCACACCGCCAGTTCATAGTAAAGACACAGTAGCCGTATCATGAGTTGGCAAGTAATATTTACGTAGGCGTTTACTCGATACGTAAAGGCTATCACGCTCGCACGGACAAATTGGAGAGACTACTTTCCGTATCGAGTAATCACCGTAACCGTTCCAGGCCAAATCATGGTACGGCTACAATTAGGCTTTACTCGATAGGTAAGTACGTACATTATATCGCGCTTGCACTGACTCATTGGAGTAAGCGCGAAGTCCTGCTTTACGTATCGAGTAAAACCTAAAGTTACCGATACTTGTCATAGCATGGTATTGTCCATTTCAAATACTAAGGTCCGACTCCACTAGACAAAATAATGAGGCGTCAACCAGACCCTTTTGCGGCGTGATATTTTTTGCATACATCGGTGTACGACACGTGCCAATTTGTAGTGGACCATTTAAATGACAAAAGTTTCGAGCGGCATCGGGCCTTCGTATTTGAAATGGACTATACGGCTACAGATCATTTGTCTGTCCGCCTGCTCTCGCGACCTCGCAATTACGGGGATATTACCGGGAGGGGGCGCTTAATTGTTGGGGACTGGGTGAGAACTTGTCTATCGAATCGATATGGGTACTGACGTGCCCGTGGGATTTGACGGTTTCGTCTTTATGGCTAATTCTTGTCAACCTTTAACTGTCTATCTATATGGAACAACTTATAAGGTTCTTCTTCTTAGTCGGACACTCTTGTCAGAGTGGTCGTGGTTGCGCAGACGGGGTACTTGGAGAGCTGTTTGTTGTGTCGTAAACTTTCTCGAGAACTGCTCTACTGGCTATTTGCTTCCATTTTTTCCGGTCCGAAGTGTCGCGAGTGCACTGGATCATGGTTGAATCGGTAACTTGCCAATCGCTAACGCTTAGTAGCGTACCGTAGTTTTCCCTCTTTGTCACTCTTTCATATTAGTGCGACAAAGACAGTTAGCTGTCTTTCGTTTACGATTGACGATTAAGCGTTAGCGATTGGCAACTTGTGTAAGCACCCAGGCATCTAATTCCACGGCGTTAACTCTAACGTATGCGCGATGTTCATTTTGAGCACCGAGTTCGCTCTGATGGCGACTGCACAACTATCGACCACTCAAATACCAAACATATCGAATGAAATCATACTCCGATCAAATTTTTCAAGCTTTCCACAGCGGAGCGCGATAAAAATCAACAGCGTAACGTAAACGTAAACCTGCAACGTAAACGTGTGCAGTAACGTTAATATCGGGTTGTGATTGAACGCATCCCGGACGGCAATAACCGTAAATCCGGGATTCCCGTCCGGTTATCCGGCCAGGCCCGGATTGTATGAAATGGGAATATGGATCTCTAGAATAATAGTTGGGTAGTGAAAGTTCTACAGTTATACAGGATGAAACTGAAGGGCACACTAAAATAATATTACGGTTAGCACATGTGGTACCACTAATTGTCTATGATTTAAAAAAAGCATAGTACGTTGGTGCTAATATTTTCATTCCTTCAGTTTTAGTTCTCACATGTTCACAAAAATTGTGAATTTAATGACGTCACCTGAATATCATAAACGAGGCAATTGAGCAAAGTGCAGGTTAAATTATTTATAATTTAAAATTATATTATTTAGACTGCATTTTATTTCTCACCTCAGTATAATCGCTTGTTGTGAGTAAGTATAAACATATTTAAGAATATTTCGTTAATTTTAACTGATTCCACGTCAAGTATTGTAATGGATTTTAATTAATATATCTCCTTACATCTCTAATTTGTGTGAGACAAAGTATGACTACCCCAAGAATTTTTGAACTTCCCGCCAAAATTGTAAGTAGATTTTCAGTGGCCTAGCTACTTTATCAAAATTCAGATTTCTACCTTACATACTAAATCGAGCAACGATATCGTGGTAAAAGGTACCTATATTTTATCACTTTTTAAATGTCACGTTGTCCTAATGGTATTCATATTGGTTGTTAGCGTGAAAAATACGAGATGGACTCAGTAGGTACCCAAGTACCCACTGAGTTCGGTAATGGTTGGAAAATGAAAATCGTTAATAATGAAAAACTCATATAAAATTATTCAGACAGTATGAACTACTGGTATTGCTAAAAATAGTTTTGGGAAATAATATATCCAAAAACACGATTTTGCGAGAAGGATAGTTATCACTAATTAAGGGGTATTTTTAGTTACACTTAATTGTGAACGGACATTTTTTTCCGAGCAGCATAAGTACCTACGAAATAATTGTAACGAACATTTACCTAATTCGAGAATAGAGTACTACGGTATTACGTTATTTTGTAAAAAAAAATATATTTATTTTAATTTCTAAATAAAAGTTATCTAAATGCACCTACTTTCTGTGTCCTTTTTTAAGCAGTAGAAAATGCATTCCGCATACCACCCGGGTGTGGGGATGGAACCCTGAGTTTACCCACTAAAAAACCTCTCCGTCTACCGCCGCTGTGCTGTAACCCTCGTTAAGAGAGTCTTAAATATACCCTGTATGTATATCAGTTCGGAGAGCCTGATTTACACCAAATGCATGTAATAAATTGCGCCTCATAGAGTTTGTTTGGAAAGGAAAGTGAAGAGAAGGGACATGAGGTGTATATGGACGTCCCATTCTACCAGATATATTATATGCTTTCACTTACATATATCTGGTAACACATAATTAAATTACTGATCATTTTCGTCATAAATATGGATCCACAAATGGCAAAATAATTTTATTGCGCTATAAAATAATCACAGCGACATTAGCACAATCGCCGGCAACCATTATCGGGACGTAAACGCGAGATTCGCCATAAAATTCAATTATTATAATCCAATTATCAGATTCGAAGGGGTCTGTAAGTACATTGTTTTTTGGAGACCTAGAAATATTATCATGAGTCACATTGTGAGGATGTATGTGCTACACATCTTTGGACCTCATACCTATCTCAGATTAGTAAGCCTATAAAAATCATGACATTTCTTTGGAATTTCGGAGAAGAATCCACCAATTTTGAGAATTTCCTGCATTTTGTACATCGCTTTGTACACAGCAGAAAAAAAAATTCGTAATATTAGCTAACGTACTTAGCTAATATTACGTATACCTACTAATCGCTATTTAGTAGAATCTAAGAAAATTTAAACAAACCTAAAAACTTTTATTATGCCATAATCACGCACTTTTAAAGCACAATCTCGGTTTTATTACGAACGTTTTTTCACATATACTTTTAGTTAAAGTTATTGATATTTATTAGTGCCTATGTAAAATATATCAGATCTGGGAACGTATTTCACGATATGTCTCAAAGGCGTCAATGGTATGGAAAGTCAGCCATTTTCGCTTATTTTTTTTTAGATTCTACTGACAATTGGTACACTCGTGTTTGCAGGATTTGATAATTCGATAATTATTTTCTCTTTATTTACGTATAAATATAACCAGGGTTTCACAACATTTTATAAAATCTCAAAAATTCGTTCAAACATCAAAGCAGGGCTTCACAACCTTTTCCGCCAACAATCTGCGTTCATAACGGCAAGTGTGATCTAATATAATTACCGAATCCGGCCCTGAGCGGCTCATCTGCACAGTATCACAGCGCTGGATTTTTATGGGGACGTACTTTGGGTGGTCGTGAATTAAATATATTATGGCCCCGACTTAAAGTGCTTCGGTGGCAAGATTTCACGAAATATGGCCGACGATGTGGAGTGCAGCTTAAAAAGCACGAGGATTTTTAGTTTAGTAAATGTAAGGAAAATCTTCTGCGAGGGAGGGCTGCAGAATGGAATCTTCTATGTTTGAATTCTGCCGCTAAAAATGTCTAAGTTATATTAGATACCGTTTGACAGGTCACAGTTCGAAAGAAAACGATGGTTTATTTTTTTATTACAAGGTATGTATACATAAACCAAGTACACTCTCAAGAGACGTTTTTATATAGGTACATTTATGCATCTGCTAACTTTGAAATATACAAATACCAATTACAGTATTTGTTTTATTTTATCTACTAAATACCAGTAATAACCAGTTTTTTCAACTCATATTTAGTTACATATTTAGCTTTTAATCGCTCATTGTAGTAATATGAACGTGTTATATAAATTCCTCATTGAAGCGTACATAAACAGCCAACAGCGTTTTGTCAGCCTCCCTAGTCTAGTTGGTATTGGTAGTGACCCTGCCTACGAAGCTGGAGGTTCCGGGTTCGAATCCCGGCGAGGGCATTATTTGTGTATTTATTTATCATAAATGTATTTAAGTATCTATATGTATCTATCTATTATATATATCGTCGCCTAGTACCCACATCACAAGCCTTAATTGAGCTTACCGTGGGACTAGGTCGATTTGTGTAAAGTTGTCCAAAATTTATAAACGTCAAAAACATTTTAAGTTATTAGATTATTTCGGGATTTTCAAATCATGCCAGTTTCCAAGTTTGGTTTCTATACAATACATATTACAATTTTTATTGCCATGTATCTATGTCAGCAATTCGTAAAATCAGTAATAAAAATGTAATCCTTCACAAATGATTGCTCGCGGCTTACAAAAGACAATAAAGGAACAATAAGAAAAAGCTCGTAAAACCCTGAAGCCCATAGACAAAACGCGCCAAAGCAGCAGCTTAAAAAACCGCAAGCCGTAATAATAATTTAGCCGCGGTCTTGCCAGACTTAATTATTCAGAGACTTAGAGAAAAAATGGCGAAGCAAATTGGGGAGAGACGCCGTGAATTCAGGTAACATTTACATGTTCATAGATAATTCAGGGTACTTTGGAACGCGCTGTGGCAACACCGGGTTGCACCGTTTTGAATTTTGAATATGGAACTTGGGAGGGAAATGAAAAAGAATGAAATGGTTTTAAATTTGAAATGTGAATGGCCAAGAATTCCAAAGTCGTGTCTTGTTGACCAAAATGCTAAACATGTTTTGTGCATACTATTTACTTGATACTTTATTTAAACAGTGTCCAAAAAGGATAAAGTAGTGTATGTAAAAGGACATTTTGGGAGACACAGTCTTCATGCAAGGTTGTGTCTTCATATAAACTTCAACTAAGTTGAAAAAAAGAAACTACCTATGTCATGTGTACCTATTCTATTCGTCAGTACATTAAAGAAAGTAAACAAACCTAAAAACTTGCATTACCTTTTCCATAATGATGATAGATCATTATGATTTCAGACACTTCCATACAAATAACAAACCAAGTACAGTAGAGCGTGCCTTCGTATTTACGAAGGCACGCTCTACTGTACTTGGTTATGCATAAACTACCAATATCTCCCTATTAATTAAAACGTGTTTTGTCTTTTTCTAAATACGATTTACAAATTGACAGATGAGAAAAATACACATTTTACCTAGTACCGTTATCAATGATGAACGTTTATGGGTACTTCTTATTTAATTTGACAGGTGTGTCACGCCCATGTTCGAAAGTTAAGGGTTTCCAGCAGGGATCGGTAGGGTATATTTTTTTTCTTACCGGTTCCGATTCCTGCTGGAAACCCTTAACTTTCGAACACGAAAAAGAACGGAATTCGAACCGTTCTTTTGTATGGAGAAAAAAAAGGTATCCGATCCCTGGTTTCCAGGAAGTCCAGCATTTTGATACTTATTTGTGACGTAGCGACGACTCACAAATCTAAATGAGAAATACCCTTATGAATAAGAGGATAAAACTCCTGTAAAGATGCATTTAGACCAAACGAGCATTCGCTCATTCTATCCCCCACTCTACGAAATTCGTTTGTTACACAAAAAGTGATTCGTCGAAACTCGTTGATTTCGTAGAGTGGGGGATAGAATGAGCGAATGCTCGTTTGTTCTAAATGCATATAACGAGTGTAATGTGAAACTCTAGGTCAAGGGTATTATTCAATTTATTCACT
>JALPQI010007561.1:0-50897 GCA_025490895.1 Thaumatotibia leucotreta | reverse complement strand
AGTTGACATAATAATAAAGATTCCTTCGTCTGCGAAAATTAAGAATTAGCTATCGGCCATTATTAGACGCTAGATGTCGTTGTTCCTAGTGGAAACTGGATAACGACAGTTCTTCATAGATTTGTCTAAAGCCGTTTAGTAATTTATTAACGTTTTTACGAGGTTAACAAGAATTTATTCATTATAAATATTAGATGTCATATACCAAAGAAAAACGACCAAGATCACCTATGTCCGAGGTGGGGATCGAACCCACGTACTCGGCTTTCGCGGCTGATGCCTGTACCCCTCGGCCACTCGGTCTTAGCAATATGTTCAAGAATTTATTCATTAATGTAACAAAAAATAAAAACCATATAAAAAAAGTATGTTTTCTTCAAATCGGATGCCATGATTTCATCATCATCATCATCAGCCTATGATAGTCCACTGCTGGACGTAGGCCTCTCCTATTAACTACGCGTATAGACGCATTAGGAGGTAAATGCCCATAATCGCCACGCTGGGCAAGCGGATTGGCGATCGCAGTAATGTGTCCACTGTGATGACGCTGCTGCCCATCATCAATCTTTGATCAAATAATGGTCAGTGACACTTCAATCCCTTAGTCGACTCTTACGACACCCGCAGGAGGAGTTGGGGTGGTGACAAATTGTATTCTTATTGCCGTCACCACACGGCTTGCCATGATTTATCTAACATTAATAGGCGAGGTATTTTTTCAAGTCAAGATATTTTTACAAATAGCCATGTTATCGGGCAATTTTAAATTATTTTTTTCCATTGACAGAGACAAATGCTATTGCTGTCTTTATTATCATTCGTCACATCTCTTAGTTGACGTTAGTTGAATACTTATGTAACCTTTGTGGCAATAGGGTAGATAGACGTTGGACAGTCTACCTATATAGGACAGTCGACCTTTAATCTATCACTATCAGTAGCCATACAAATGTTTAATAGAGACTTGATAGTTTCTGGCTGAAATTCTAACTTTGAAAAAATATCTGACAGTGACAGCCGTTGAAAGGAAAATGAACGAAAATTTCTACATAGCAGCTTAGCAGTCTAAAGCGGATGTTATATATAACGTAACTATAGTAACGTTAGCTTCCGGAAAATCAATCATCAATCATTGGTTAAACGTTTTTGTTATTACGTAACCATGGTAATGTCACCTTCTGAAGAAACTGCGAGCGATCATTAGTCGGGGGAAGAAAAGTTTTTGATCACATTAAATCCTACAGTTTCGGAAGCTTTTTCTAATGAATATTTAGGGTATACAGATTCACAACATGCAATAATCCCCAGTGCCGCGCGAGAGCTTCTCATCCAGTCGAGGACTTGAAGGTCAATAATTGGAACAGCACGTTCAATAATTTCTACCCTCGAGATTATGCATTTATTCTATTGTTTCAGATGATTTATAATTAAGGAAAAAATATCCCCAGTTTTTTCGTAAAGCTTATACAAAAAAAACTATACCTTAATTTTTTTTCCTTATTTGATAAAAAATATAACTTACAAAATCTTGCGCAATTCGAAAATTTGGTCATTGGACCAAAATAAAGATATAAACGTCTTAGTAACTTTTCTCCGCGGTGACACAGTTGCATCTATTTTTTTTACTGTTATTATTTTATTTTGCTTATAAGACGTTTCAATGAAAACGTACAGCCACGATGATCTATTTCTTAGATAATATGTTTATGAACACGCAAAATAAAAATAAAATATTTGAAATATATTAAGTGCTTTACGAGCAATCGACATTAACAGCTATAATCTTAAAACGAATATTTTTTAAATCCCGCCTTCCCGCGCATGTGCCTACGATACGTGTGCGGCGATGCCGTGCGCTGTGCGTGAAAGAGAGAGGTATAGTTATACAGGGCGTCCCACGGTGATGTCATATGGAGGGAA
The DNA here is from genome assembly GCA_025490895.1 of Thaumatotibia leucotreta. Classification (NCBI taxonomy): domain Eukaryota; kingdom Metazoa; phylum Arthropoda; class Insecta; order Lepidoptera; family Tortricidae; genus Thaumatotibia; species Thaumatotibia leucotreta. The sequence goes on along the minus strand of JALPQI010007561.1, from coordinate 48,974 downwards.
AGTAGCTTAAATATCATAGATAGCGTATTTTGCTGAAAGAAGACTTTATTTTATTTTAAAAAATTAGGAAAATTGTATTAATTTTTTTTTTATTTTATTTTTTTTAAATTGTATGAAAAAAAAGTTTCGCCTTGTCAGAGGAAACATACCTTAATTATCGTAAATGAGCATCTTACAGAAAGAAGACATTATTTCGATTTAAAAAACAAATTCCAACTTGTATATTAGGAATGGCAACAAGAATTTACAACGCTTTACCTGATGCCCTCAAATGTCAAGATCTGTTCATATTCAAACGGGACCTAAAAATTAAACTGGTTGAAAGAGCTTATTACACGCTTAATGATTTTTTTAATGACAATCTGATTGTATAACAATATAATTTTAATTACACATGTGATGCTACTATGTAATTGTTGACCATTCTAATTGTTTCATTATTCATTTTTTTTTTTGTACGCCGCAGAACATAGCTATGTGTAAATCTTACTTACCTATGTGTAACAAAATAATTTACTTTCTAAATTAAGATTATTAAAAACTAAATGCTATTAGGACATATAACCTAATTATATAGAATATTTTGTTTATAAAGTCCGAGTTAATTTTAGGTAGTTAGTTGACATTGTATAATTAATTATTTATCTACTGATTTAGACGAATATTTTGACATCAAACTATAATGTTAGCCAATAATTGTTTAATAACGCCATTGTAATTGTTTTTTTTTTGTCACAGAAGCACAATCACACCCTGTATATATTTGTATGCCTCATAGGGCAAAAAGTGGAGTACTTAGCATTTATGTAACACCTGTTTGTAACACCACCCGCTTTTAGACAAATAAATATTTTGACTTTGACTTTGACTTTGTCTCCACATTTTTTTGATTAAAAAAAAAAAAATTGTATGGAAAAGAAAATATCGCCTTGTCAGAGGAAACATACCTTAATTATTGTAAATGAGCATCTTACCGAAAGACGACATTATTTCCATTTAAAAAATAAATTCCAGCTTGTTTTAATTTTTTTTTTTTTAATTGTATGAAAAAAAAATATCTCGACGTCGGAGAAAAAATACCTTAATGTCTTCTTTCAGTAAGATGCTCATTTACGATAATTAAGGTATGTTTCCTCTGACAAGGCGATATTTTTTTTCCAATCAATTTTTTTCAAGAAAATCAAAAAAATGTGGAGACAAGTTGGAATTTGTTTTTTAAATCGAAATAATGTCTTCTTTCAGTAAGATGATCATTTACGATAATTAAGGTATGTTTCCTCTGACCAGGCGATATTTTTTTTTTTCATACAATTTTTTTCAAACAAAATTAAAAAAATGTGGAGACAAGTTGGAATTTGTTTTTTAAATCAAAATAATGTCTTCTTTCTGTAAGATGCTCATTTACGATAATTAAGGTATGTTTCCTCTGACAAGGCGATATAATTTTTTTTAATACAATTTTTTTTCAAAAAAAATCAAAAAAATTTGAATGCAATTTTACTAAGTCTTAAAAATAAAATAAAGTCTTCTTTCAGCAAAATACGCTATCTATGATATTTAAGGTACTTTCCCTCCATTCATATATTCACAAAACGATGTTTTATCATATTCCTGAAATAAATATACTGTAGGATTTAATGTAATTTTCTCGAACAAGTTAAAGTTTAGCTCCCGGACTACATTGGTTAACCGTAGCAAGGCCCGCTCCATTGGTCAGCAGAGTTCGGCAGAAGTCGTGATCAGTCTCATAAGATTTCGGAACCCGATTTGTATTATTCGACCAAGTTGCGTCAATCAACATTCCCGTGTATTATTTAATTTGAAGTTGACATAATATAAATATATTTATCTCTTTCATTTTCTCTGCTCTGTCTTTAATGGTCAGTTAGGAGTGTTGCTGTTTGTACTTAACTGTCGTTACAAAACTGACTGCAATTAAGGTTTTTTTAATTTCACGCTAATTGGGTGTCCCTAAAAGTGAAAATGCCCATATATCAGTCGTTGGCGTCCAAAAGGTTGAACCGCGAGCATGAAACGGAGCGTTCCTGCGCCGTCAAAGTCGTGTCTTGTCTTGTCAATGTCAGTGTCAGTCATTTGTCAATCATCAAAACAGGCACACGTGTGTTCTGTTAGTGTGTTATTTCAGAAAGGAAATGTAATTAATTATTGTTAAAGCATTATCACAACAAAAATGTTAAAGCCTAAAGAAAAACTAGACGAGCTGCCAGGCTTTGAAGTACCAACAGATGAAACGGCTCCTGAGAAAGAATCGCAAAGCAATAAAAAGAAGAAGAAGGGGTCTGGGGGGTTCCAGTCTATGGGGCTGAGTTTTCCAGTCCTCAAAGGCATCACCAAGCGAGGTTACAAACAGCCAACACCTATACAACGTAAGGTAAACAGCTAGAATAAACATTCAATTATAACCTCAAAAAATGCATGGTTTTATTTTTTTACACTGCAATGTACTTTCATTCGTCTTATTCACTTACATACGGTCACCACAAAATGTTTTTATTGACTGTACATGTAAATACTCTGTAATAATAAGTCATAACATGACAGTTTATTAACATGAGCTCAATGGAGGTCAAAATAGTATTTTGTTTTTATTTATCTGTACTAGTAAATAAATATGTAAAAAATCTTAGTCTTGAAAGAACTGTCAGTTGTACCCACTAGCAGTCAACTCACAGACTAGTATAGTTGAGAACTTTATTTTTTATTAGAAAAAATCGAAAGAAATAGAATAAATTCATAGCTTGGCAAATAAAATAAATTTAAAGTGGTTGTCATAAGTTAAGCTGCCTCCAAGACTGCTTAGTGTCAGTATATTATATCCTGTATCTATAAATTGAAAATCTGTAGGTATATTAACTTATTCATTACTTACAGACAATCCCATTAGCTCTTCAAAACAAAGATGTGGTGGCCATGGCCCGGACTGGGTCTGGCAAGACCGCCTGCTTTGTGTTGCCGATATTAGACAAGCTCATCTCTCCTACCACCAAGCCCATGCCAGGGAAGAACTTCAGAGCCCTTATACTGTCTCCAACAAGGGAGTTAGCTCTTCAGGTAATTTTTTATGGCACAGCTTCTGCCTTACTGAATGTAACTCCTGTCACTCTCAAACAAATTTTATATTTTAAACATTTATATCCATTTATTTAATAAAAACATATAATCTACAGGTTACAAACAGTACCAAAAGTACTAGTCAAATAACCCGCCCCATGTCATCCCCAACGCAAAAGTGCCCATCACACTTGCGGAATTGCATCACAATTGTCAATTTTTGCACCAGGAATGTCCCGGAGCGGAGTGAGGGTAAAGACCTCTTTGTCGTAAATGCCGCCCATATCCACGACAAAAAACTTAACTTCTGACCCCCAACAACCAGACCTTATTTTATTGGTTATGGTTATAGGCTATAATTATGTTACATTCATTTCTCATTTGTTTACAATTTCAGACACTGAAATTTGTTCGGGAACTGGGCAAATTCACAGGCCTATCGTCTGCTGCTATCCTTGGTGGCGAGTCTATTGAACAGCAGTTCAGCGTGATGTCAGGAAAAGCTCCAGATATAGTGGTCGCCACTCCTGGACGATTCCTGCATATTTGTATTGAAATGAACTTGAAATTGGACAACATAAGTAAGTTAAACTTTCACTTGTAATATATTTAGGGCTTATGCTATGTGCCAGAGATTCAATATAGCGAAATTACCATATATGGATGTGGCATGGCAAAGAACATACTGAATAACTAAACAAAATTGAGTCCTGACCCACCATAGAACCATGTCAACGTTTAGCAACTGTCATACCGGTTGACAACCAAAACTCACTAAGTAACTCTGATTCAATACTGACATAAGAGGTTGCGAAGAGTAGTGACAGTTTTTATAGTGAGTTTTGCTTGTCAGCCAACGAACATTTGACTTTCAACATTACTATGATAAGATTCTACAGTGGTCAGGATTCGATTTTCTCGATTGTGTATGAGCAATCATAGGTGTAATTATTGTCAGTAAACTGATATAAGTGTGGATTGCGTCTTCTAACCGTTTATTTTATTGTTAACAGAAGTAATAGTGTTCGATGAAGCAGACAGATTGTTTGAATTGGGTTTTGGTGAACAACTACGTGAGATAGTAGCCCGGCTACCTTCTGGGCGGCAAACTCTCCTCTTCTCCGCCACACTACCAAAAATGTTGGTTGAATTCGCCCGTGCAGGTAAGCCTTCATACAAATATTCTTGAATTAAAATTTTTGTGAAACATAAGAACTATAAATAGAATTAAACGGTTAAACTCACGTGTATTTAGGCACTACGCGCAACATGTTTTGGAGAGCCTAGACCTCCAATTGTAAGCACTGAGCCCTAGGCTCTCCGAAACGAAACAATGTGGGTAGTGACTGAATACACGTGATATTTAAAATATCATACTCACTGTCAGAATGTCCAATCGTGAGCCAAAGTCCTTGTTTGAGGTGGCTGAAGAAGCAGATTTTTTGTATGGCACTACATTCATATGCCTCTCCCTACGAACAAATAAAACATGGAAGCCGCACGCCATACTAAATTGCCTTTCAAAAACGGTCCTGAATTTTAGTTGACAATTGTCACACCCTCTTCAATTCATTACGGTAATGAATTTCAATATCAACCTATAAAAACTTAAACCGCCATTTAAAAATAGTTCTGATTGGTCGATCAAAGTTTTTGATTGGCTGTATTCTATAAAAGGTTTGTCAATGATGTTGCGCCGAAATATGCGCGGTGTTAAGAAAAGCGCTATCTTGCCTTCTTGAGCTGGCGTTAGACGTCCATGTTATATATGGTCGCAGGCCTTTCCGAAATAAATTCTTGACATACATTCAGTGTGCTCAGACTTTCTCTCTTTTAAGTACTTTACCTACACAATTTTTGCTTAAACTAATCAAGTTATTGTATTAGATATTTTGATTTGTGTTTTGAAGTAGTCACACTATATTTTATAGATATTAGATGTCATATACCAAATAAAAAACCAAGTTCACCAACATCTGAAGTAGGGATGGACCCCTGATACACAGCTATCGCGGCTGATGCTTATACCGCTCGGTCACTTGGTCTTAAAGGGCCACACTCGGCCACATCTAATATATGCGACCATATATAAACATGGACATATAACGCGAGTTTCAAAAATGCCGCCAAAATCAATTATGCACTTGGACCAAGATCGGCAAGACATAGCGCTTTTCTTAACACCGCGCATACATCGGCGCAACATTTTTGACAAATGCAAATAGAATATACCCAATCAAAACTTTGATGGGCCAATGACAATTATTTTGGTTTAAGTTTACGTATATACCTATAGGATAATATGTGTTAGATTTTAGTAAAAGACGAGATTTCCTTGTATCTTCATATGAATAAACTAACAAAGTGGCTTTATGGCAAACGACAAAGTGGGACGTTTCACTAAACTCACTCACATATAGAAATTCATTAGCGTGATGTATTGATGAGGTGACATTTATCAACGAAAGGACTATGGGCAGATTTGTATGGAGAGTGGACCAAAATCCAACAGAGCTGAAAGTGGTGTCATTATATAGGTATTTACATTTATTTCATTTCATTCTATGGGCACTATGTTCAATTCCATTGCAAAGCGGAGATATTTGTATTTTAGTCAGAGTAAATACAATGATGAATGATGTCTGGACGTCGGTGATTTACTTAGAGAGCGCCCGCAGAACGCCTTACTCATATAAAATTATCCAATTGAATTCAACTTTGCACCTATAGAATGAAATAAAGTACATAAGCAGAACTTTTTAATGACACTACTCCCAGCTCTGTTGGCTTTTGATCCATTTTGACGCATAGTCTTTTCAGGATCATTTTGAAAGGCCATTCCATGTCTTATTTGTTGGTAGTCTAAAATTCATAATATTTCCACCAGGCTTAACCGACCCAGTGCTAATCCGTCTCGACGTGGACTGGAAGCTTCCATCCACATTATGGCTGGGCTGGATATACGTGCGAGCTGAACTTAAGACGGCAGCGTTACTCTTGTTGCTAGAGCGCGTGTTAACCGACACCACGCCGCAAGCCGTCGTGTTCGCTGCTACCAAGCATCACGTCGAGTATTTACATATGGTGAGAAATAACCAGCAGCACTACCGCGAACTACGAAACCCGCAAAAGAGGGTGGGCAATTGGGTATTTCTCAGAGCGTAAACGAACATCTCATTCATCTGGTCACATTTTTTTGGAAGTGGCTGCATCTTTTGGTACCATTTTCGGTCGTTAGATACAGCACCCGTTTATCTATAAGACAACAAAAACCAACCTCAAATCATTCAGCCAGTTCCAAAAAAACGTGACCAGATGAATGAGATGTCCTTTTACGCTCTGAGAAATGCCCAATTGACCTATTACCCAATAACCGCAAACGGTATACCTCTGGATAGCTTATGTTAAGCTCCGTAACTTTTACTATGGCAGGAACTTCCAAATATGTGTGTGAAAAAACTTAATAGCACTTAAAAACTGGGAGTTACAGAGTATTTAACTATCGCAAGTGTTCGTGATTGACAGTTAGTGACCGTCATTATTACTCATTCCTAATATGTCTTAAATAAAGTGTTTAATTTCCGCAAATATGTCGTAGTCTCGTAAGATACTCTGTATACGAGTATGACTGTATATAAAAATACATATAAGGATAATTGTATATTGTCCAAAAAATATTCAAAGGTGAATATTACGAAATAAATGTCTCATTCGTAAATAATTGTTTTAGCTATAACTTTTTTCTTACAGCTGTTAGACCGTCTCTGCCTAAACAAAAATTGTAGAGTACAAAACAACCTTTCCAAAAATATATAGTTTGTTGTTATTGGCTATTAGGCCAGGGTCCATACATTTTTGCCCATCCTCCTTTACGAACTTCGGTGTCCGCGGAAGCAGGCCAGAGGCCCTACCACGAATGAGGGTTTTCGATAATTTTTCTGCCACCAGGGCGGCGCTTCGTACGTACCTGGTCTCGACAACTGTCAGATTCATACTATTCATAGGCACCTGGGCCTAAAATATTGAAATTCTATTTTATTTGGAAGAGAATTGATTTTGTAATGGTTTTACGACTATTACACGGTCATCGAACTGAAGACGGAGCTATAAAACAGGCGCGCAAAGTCACTGGTATTCAAAATAATTACTTTAACTTTGTTAATTTCATGAGAATTGACTTGGAACTATTTTATTTATTTATTTTAGGTAACAATATGCCTAAAGTAATGGTTTTCAGAATAAATAAACCTATAAATATGTTGAAAATTAAATGCGCGTATTTATTTTGACAGTTCGTTAAACGGTCGGCTCAGTGCTGCCATCTCACCTCCCCATAGCGGCAGAAAAAGTATCAAAAACCCTCATTGACGTGCCTCTCGCACTTGTGGATTCGCACTAAGTATGATAGGCAACACGTTACTGACTATCTAAGCTGAAAACGGCAGCGTTACTCTTGTTGCTAGAGCGCGTGTTAACCGACACCACGCCGCAAGCCGTCGTGTTCGCGGCCACCAAGCATCACGTCGAGTATTTACACATGGTGAGACACAATCAGAGGCCCTACCACGAATTGACGTACTGCCTCTCTTGTTGTTGTTGTTGTATTCTGGCCATTTTTTTCCGCAACTCTACATCAAACGTGCCTATTTTGCGTAGTCCCAACGCTGGCCCAGTACTTGTTGGGGACTTCACATACACCCTTGAATTGCTTCGCAGGTGTATTCAGGTTTCGTCACGATGTTTCCTTCACCGTAAAGCACTTGTCAATATGAAATGATATGTTTTTTGAAAAACTCATTGGTACGAGCCGGGGATCGAACCCACTACCGCTGCATAGCAGCCGTGGGTTTTACCGTTAGGCCACAAGCGCTCTGCAGCCTTAAAGGATACTCAACAATGGAATTATCCAACAGTGACACCTCTGCTCTTATTTATTCTGTGGTTTGGCGTTAATCTATCTTAATGATGATCAAACCATTAGTCTCATAGTGTGACCAAGTAGGCATTGCCATGCATGACCAATTGGCCAACATACAGAAACGTTCTTCGTAAAAATCTTGAACGTAGTTTAGCGAGAACGATGCAACCTCTGTTTATCACTGAAATTATTGACCTTTCCTTTAGATATAAAATTTTATAGACAAGTTTTTGTGAACTGCATTCTTCTTTAAGTTTGTCCACTTGATTTTTTCCTTTTTTTACCCCAGATCCTTCAGAAAGCCGGCATATCCTCGACCTACGCTTACTCCGGCCTAGACCCTTCGGCGCGCAAGATCGCGCTTGGCCGCTTCACCAACAACAAGTGTTCCGTGCTCATCGTTACAGATGTCGCAGCGAGAGGGTTGGATTTGCCGGCGTTGGATACCGTCATCAACTACAACTTCCCGGCGAAGCCTAAACTGTTCGTTCACAGAGTTGGTGAGTGGATTATTTTAATAATAGATCGTGCTCGAAAGTTACAGATGTCGCAAGTAGAGGGTTAAATTTGCCGGCCTTAGGAATGGTCTTGATCTTGAACTATAACTTCCCGGGTAAGCCTAAACTGTTTTACAGTTGGTTTGGAGTGTATAATTTGTAATAGGTACAAAGTATCGATTTAGAATACCAGGGCAGGGAGGTTTCACTGCGCTGCGCAGCTTTAGATGTTCGGCCACATCATCAGCCTATCTAGTCCGCTGCTGGACGTAGGCCTCTCCTATTATATATGCGTACTTGCGTAGGTATGGTCATATTAGGAAGTAAATGTCCATAATCGCTACGCTGGGCAAGCGGATTGGCGATCGCAACGTGTCCACTACGATGAATGACGTTGCTGTCCATCATCAATATTTTATCAACGAATGTTCAGTAACACTTCAATCCCTTAGTTCACTCTTACGACACTCACGGTAAGAGTTGGGGTGGTGTCAAATGTATTTTTAGAGCCGTCACTACACGGCCACGTATTCGGCCGGTGAGCGCGAATTGATATTTCTGTAAAATCAACTTCAATGGAAATAATGCAATGAATATTGAAGCTCATTGTGAGTTGTGAAACCAATATGATTTCGAATATTTCCGTAAAAAATTCGAAGGCAACGCATTATTGACTGCACTACATTTGTATAATTCCCTTTATCACGCTCAACCCCGATACTATTTCACTGAGTGCTAATACGCCGAACGAAATAATTTCATATAATGTCCTTTTATTTTAATTTTATTTCGAACATATCGATGGTTGCTCTCCATATACACCTCTCCTCCATCCTCTCACCTCTGTAACCCTCCATATACAGGGTGAAATCTTGTACATGATCTACTCATGATTGTGATCAACTTTTACTACGGGACATATCGAATTAGGCAGAAAAAATATAACTACTACAGTTGAGTGCATTAATATATACACATTTAAAAGAGATCAGTATGGATATGGATAATTGTGTACATATTAATGACAACTTGATTGTAACTAGTGACAGCTGGTTTCACAATTTTTATGGATATGTAGGTTTTGTGGTAACTTTTTCAAAGATTGTCCCAGTAAAAGTTAGCTGCAATCATGAGTAGATCCAGAAAATATGATTTTGTGTCATGTAAATATTTCACCCAGTACCTGTGTTTCATTGGCAGAGGAGTCACATTTCGATTATAGACGTCGTATCACGAGCGTAGGATTACGCACTACCCCCCTTATTCATAAACGTTTGTTAACTTAACAAGCCGCTAATAGTTGTTTGTCCCTTTCGGTCTTAACAATGTGTCCATAAGAGCAAAAGGGACAAACGGTTATTAGCGGCTTATTAAGTTAACAAACGTTTATGAATAAGGGGGTACATCTGTATCTGTTCTTGTCCAGGGCGAAGCGCCCGCGCGGGGCGCGCCGGGCGAGCGTGGTCGCTGGTGGCGGCCGGCGACGTGGCGCACCTTCTAGACCTGCAGCTGTTCCTGGACGCCGAGCTCACGTCTCCCAAGCAGGTACTAGCACAGGGTCACTATCATTGCGGAACCGCGCGGGTCGTGCCGAGCGAGCGTGGTCGCTGGTGGCGGCCGGCGACGTGGCGCACCTTCTAGACCTGCAGCTGTTCCTGGACGCCGAGCTCACGTCTCCCAAGCAGGTTAGCACAGGGTCACTATCATTGCGGAACCGCGCCGGGGCGCGCCGGGCGAGCGTGGTCGCTGGTGGCGGCCGGCGACGTGGCGCACCTTCTAGACCTGCAGCTGTTCCTGGACGCCGAGCTCACGTCTCCCAAGCAGGTTAGCACAGGGTCACTATCATTGCGGAACCGCGCGGGTCGCGCCGGGCGAGCGTGGTCGCTGGTGGCGGCCGGCGACGTGGCGCACCTTCTAGACCTGCAGCTGTTCCTGGACGCCGAGCTCACGTCTCCCAAGCAGGTACTAGCACAGGGTCACTATCATTGCGGAACCGCGCCGGGCGAGCGTGGTCGCTGGTGGCGGCCGGCGACGTGGCGCACCTTCTAGACCTGCAGCTGTTCCTGGACGCCGAGCTCACGTCTCCCAAGCAGGTACTATACAACTGTTTAGAAATAAGCTTTAAAAAAAAAACATTCGCGCCAATTTTTTTTAAATCTGTTTGAGGTATCCTTTTAACTGGTGGTATATACATTAGTTCTTAGGTTATTTTTTTTTCTGTGGCTGAATTTCAAGATATAGTGTCACAATTTGACGTTTCAAAACAAAAGACAGTTTGTTTGCAGTCCTAGGTGTGAAATAAATACATGAAATCTCTTTACATATCATCTTAGCATATGCCACCGGATACATAGTATTTCCGGGTTTAATTTAAAGTAAGTAACATCAACATTCCGTAGCAAGTTTGAGAAAAAATATTTTCATCACACTTGCTGTCTAAGCGCGCCATTGCTTGCGCGCGTAGCGGGAGTATTAGAAAAGTGATATTCCCTAGGGATTAATAGAAATGTCAGTACGTCATTTAATAATATTATGTCTTAAAACTTATTTTTTTTGTCGACAAGTGTGATGAAAACATTGTATTCATCAAGGTCGGTAAGCGGAATACTAACTCGAGTCATTAATTCCGTACTTACCTCCCTTGATGCACAATGTACTATTTCATCACACTTGCTTTCTAAGCGCGCAATTGCTTGCATGCATCGCGGGAGTAATAGAACAATTCTCTAGGGAATTTCACTTTTCTAAAAAATATAGGTATTTTGTCTTATAAGTCCAATGCTCGGCGGGGGTAAGCTGTTTTCATACTAAATGTCACATGATACATGTCATTTAGTATGAAAACAGCTCACCCCCGACGAGCATTGCTTATAATATAACTTATTTTTTTATACGCAAGTATGATGAAAGATATTGTATGCAGCACGGTCGGTAAGAGGCATACTAACTCGAGTAATTAAAAGCCTCTAAAACTCTCATTAGTAATACAACTAATACATAATACCGTACTTACCTCCCTAGATGCACAATGTACGATTCTCAAACATGCAATGTAATGTTGTTGTTATGTTGCGAAGTATGACGTTTCAGGTGCGACTAGGACAAGAGGTTAATAGAACGGAAATTAACGAAGCCCTCTTGACTTGAGCACGGCATACACAAAATATACAAAAAGATGTTTCAGCCACTGAAAACCTCAAATGCCCTATTTGTGTACACGCTATTACGTACACGCCTATACACGCAGTTTTCTGAGCAATTTATACGTACTATAAAACCGAAAATAGCGCAAAAATTACTGTTTCATAGGTTTCGTATGTATGATTTTGACATTTTATATGGGAGCCTTGTTTCGCGCTTCCGGAGGCAACCCTGTATGCTTAGCCAAGTTGCCAATCACTAACGCTTAGTAGCGAATCGTAGTTTTCCCTCTCTGTCACTCTTTCATATCAGTACGACAAAGACAGTTAGCTGCCTTTCGTTTACGATTGACGATTAACCGTTAGTGATTGGCAACTTGTCTAAGCACCTTGTATTACGAAATGATTGTCGCCAGGTGTCCACTACTGGGGCGACTTGTCCGAGCGGAGTGTGGGGCTGCATGCCGGGCAGCGCGTTGGAACTGCGCCACCAAGATGTCATGGCTTGGGAGAAGAACTACAATGAGATTGTGAGTACTACAGCTAGGGTATTTGTCTCCACCCCAACTCCTCCTGCGGGTGTCGTAAGAGTCGACTAAGGGATTGAAGTGTCATTGACCATTTTTGATAACAATTGATGATGGGCAGCAGCGTCATCATAGTAGACACATTACTGCGATCGCCAATCCGCTTGCCCTGCGTGGCGATTATGGGCATTTACCTCCTAATGAGTCTATATGCATAGTTTAATAGGAGAGGCCTTCGTCCAGCAGTGGACTATCATAGGCTGATGATGTGATGATATGATGTGATGACAGCTAGGGTGGGCTCCCGGTTCTGACTTTCCATACAAGTACAGTACCGGAACCGTAAATTCCCGATTCTTGCCATACAAATTCAGAATCGGGACCCTTCCCTAACTACAGCTTAACCGTCGACAGATTTTCGCAACAATGCTCAAAAAGGGTACAACAAAATAACAACCTTATTAATTAACGTCTCCTAACGTGGCAAGTCGATAAATATCGTTTTTCTCTTTCCGCCTTATAGAAATATTGATAAGAGTGAAAACGAGAAACGGTACTTATCGGCGTTTATGAAAAAGGGGGTAAGAATTGGTCCAATATGAACTAACAGACAGCATCGCTATTCTTATTGAAGTGTAATACTGATTTGGAAGGGTTTTGGAATAATCTATACAGTGAATGCTAATAGTGAATCGTGGATCTCATAGATCCTTTGTAAATCCTTACTTAATTTGCTTTAGCAAAGCTGTTAACGTAAGTCGGTGGCGTCTATAGCACAGGTTTCCAGGTACAGAAAAAGAGTGCCGTATATTTACAGACAGAGAAGGTGTTATAATACTTGAAGGTTAACATGGTAATTTACATTATTTGTATGATTTAAAACGGGATATTTACAAAGTAAATCAGCTATCGGTTAACCGATCGACCCTCGAAGTTTTTTTTTTCGGCCAAGATTCTTGTTACTCGCAGCACGTCTGCTACTCCGTGAAGATGGCATTCGCAACAGTGCTGAAATATCGGGGGCTCGGTAACTCTAATTTACATGATAAATACCCCGTTTCAACCCTTTATAGGGCACCGGTCTCAAAAACGACCAGCCTAAAGCACTATCTTTTTGTATTTTTTTCTTGTACATGCATAATTTTTCGTACTATATAACGGCGTTGAGGCTAGAACTTTTTTTTTTTAGTCTTGCCTGTTAAAGGGTTAAATCATACAAATAGAGTGTGGTGGTAAAAAAGTGGTGATATGTTTGTTACAGGAAGACGCAGCTCGCGTAATGGGTCGCGGCTGGCAGCAATACATCAAATGGCGGGAACCCGCTTCAGCTGACGCCAACAAACGAGCCAAGGCCACTACTGTCCCCACTCTCACACATCCAGCGCTGTTAGACGAGGGACAGAGGGCTGTCGTCGATCTAGCTGAACAGATCAAGAACTATACAGCTAAAGGGGTAAGTCAATGTCAACAAGCTAGCCAAAGCCAATATTGTCCCTACGCTCAGACATCCAGCGCTGCTAGACGAGGGACAGAAGGCTGTCGTTGATCTGGCGGAACAGATCAAGAACTATACAGCTAAAGGGGTAAGTCAATGTCAACAAGCTAGCCAAAGCCAATATTGTCCCTACGCTCAGACATCCAGCGCTGCTAGACGAGGGACAGAAGGCTGTCGTTGATCTGGCGGAACAGATCAAGAACTATACAGCTAAAGGGGTATGTCAATGTCAACAAGCTAGCCAAAGCCAATATTGTCCCTACGCTCAGACATCCAGCGCTGCTAGACGAGGGACAGAAGGCTGTCGTTGATCTGGCTGAACAGATCAAGAACTATACAGCTAAAGGGGTAAGTCAATGTCAACAAGCTAGCCAAAGCCAATATTGTCCCTACGCTCAGATATCCAGCGCTGTTAGACGAGGGACAGAAGGCTGTCGTTGATCTGGCTGAGCAGATCAAGAACTATACTGCTAAAGGGGTAAGTCAATGTCAACAAGCAAGCCAAAGCCAATATTGTTCCCATTCTCAAACACCCGCGCTGTTAGACGAGGGACAGAACTGACAGAAGGCTGTCGTCGATCTAGCTGAATAGATCAAGAATTATACAGCTAAAGGGGTAATCAATGTCAACAAGCAAGCCAATGCCAATATTGCTCCCACTTTCATATGACCCGCGCTGTTAGACGAGGGACAGAAGTCTGTCGTCGATCTGGCTGAGCAGATCAAGAATTATACAGCTAAAGGGGTAAGTCAATAACAAGCTAGCCAAAGCCAATATTGTCCCTACGCTCAGACATAAATAATAAATAAAAATAAAATAAATATCTTGGGACATCTTACACAAATCGACCTAGTCCCACGGTAAGCTCAATTAAGGCTTGTGATGTGGGTACCAGGCGACGATATATATAATAGATAGATACATATAGATACTTAAATACATAGACAGCCATGACCAAGGAACAAACATTTGTGATAAATAAATACACAAAGAATGCCCTCGCCGGGATTCGAACCCAGAACCTCCAGCTTCGTAGGCAGGGTCACTACCAACTAGGCTACGGAGGCTGACAAAAGACATCCAGCGCTGCTAGACGAGAAACAGAGGGCTGTCGTCGATCTAGTTAAGCAGATCAAGAATTATACACCTAAAGGGGTAAGTAACTTCAACTGAAAATGCACCTTTCAATAGACCACTTTAAGTAGAAAGTTAAGGGTGAATCCTGAATAATATCAGCAAACAAGCCCGAATCACTACCGTCCCCATGCTTACATGCACATTACTGACTCTTGTTAGATGTTGATCTGGTTGAGCAGATCAAAAATTATACACAAAAGACGATTCGTTCTTAGAACGCGTGAAAGTATACGCAGATACGTGGAGCTAAGTCGTTTCAATGTACAGCTAATGTCGATCTACAGCTTCTCGATCCTTGAAGAGAATACGATGTGTTTCTTGCCTGGACAGTAAATTCAATAAAAACGGATGCTTCTTTTAGAAAGGAAATTTGAACATGACTTGTTCCAGACGATCCTCGAATTGGGTGTGAAACACGACTCGCCGATGAACGTAGCAATGAAGACTATGAAAAAGAAACACGGCAAACTAGTCCAGCGCGTCCGCGAAAACAAAAAACTGCAGGTAACTATGCTGCCGATTTCTAAGAATGAACATTTGGCAGTTTCGAAATTAGCCTTATATATAAGGTGTTTTCAAATTAGTCACGGATACCTTAGGGTATGCATACCATAGGGTATGGTTCATGATAACGGACAACTTTCCTTATGAGACTCATATCGAAATCTTGAAAAAAAATCGCTTTTTCATACAAAGTGGTTTCATCGGGTGATCAACATTTCATAGAAAGTGATTTTATTTTTTCGATTTTTCGATATGAGTCCCATAAGTAAAATGATTCCTTATCATGAACACATGTATACCCTAAGGTATCCGTGACTAATTTCAAAACACCCTGTATATGATGTTAAGTCTATTAAAAAAATGGCGAGTTTTACCCTCATATTAATAAAAATCAATCTATAACTGTCAAAAGTTCGTTCTTAGATCTCAGGGGCTATAAATCTCATTCATCCGTAGTTGTCTTATCTAGTAAACAACTTTCTAGCTTAAAAGTGAACGTTTTGTGTCGGAAACTGCTATTTTCTTTATAAAAAAATAAATAAAATTACTCTAGGGACTGATATTATGGGGATCTTTAAAAAACAGTGTATACATCCAAGTTTTACCCAAACGTTTACCTTTTAACGCCCTATGCATATTATGTAGTCACAATTTCATTAGCAAAAATTCCTTATGATCTCGACGAAGAGTCGAAAATGCAGCGTATATTTAGCGTATAGTAAGTCTAGAAGCAGAATGGTGAATACAATATGCATTTCAGGAATTAAGAGAAAGTGTAATAAAACTGGCATTTTTTTAGGCTGAAGGAATAAACATAGAAGTGAAACCGACAAAGAAGAGGGAAGTGGTACGAGACGAGAACTACATCCCGCACCAAGCCAGCGATCAAGTCACTGAAGTCGGGTATGTTGTCGATGAATTTTTATAAATGGGTCAATCACTTTTTTTTGTCACTCGTTGCCATGGTCACGTTCATAGGTCACCCTTCAAATCACAGTTTAATAGCATTAAAATTGGAAAAACTGAATTTTTTGACAGTTAAATATGTGGCCCTTCCAAGGTGGGTCACCCCACTAATCATGATAATAGTGCATGCGTGATAATTTCTTCTAACAAAACATTGAACTGTCCCCTGGGCAATGTGACAGAATAACAACAAAAAAACGTGATTGACCCAAATAGTATATCAATTCGAAACTTGTATTGCGACCAGTATTTCAGCTCTATCAGCACATGTAAGTACAGGTTTTTTAGTGGTGGAGGAAAAGTTTGACCATCTTAACCCAAGGCCCAATGTACATTACAATGTACACTCCACTTCAATGAAATTTAAACTTTTTGTTAACATAATAAAGCCGCATTTCCTTTGTTTGATTGATTTTACAAACAAACAACATTCACTTCTATTTCTTATACAGCAAGGTTCAAAATAAGATTTAAAGAAAATAGTACGGTGGGCCTTTTTATTGTGCTCGACCGCGAAGTAGTAAATCTTGACAGCTGCCAGATGAATAGATACATTATGTTATGTATGTGTCAAAAGCAGAATTTGTTTATCCGTGGCCTTTCATCATCAGCCTATCTCATGTCCACAGCTGGACGTCGGCCTCTCCAAAATTATCTTTTAGTTAATCGCCACGCTAGGCGAGCGAATTGGCGATCGCAGTATTATGTAAATGGGATGACGCTACTACCCATTATCAATCTTCTATCAACAAATGGTTAGTAACACTTTAATCCCTTGGTTGATTCTTGCGACACTCATGGGAAGAGTTGGGGTGGGGTGGTGGCAAATGTATTTTTACTGCCGTCACCATTCAGCCGTATAACGATTAGTTGGAAAAACCAAACATTCAAACTAAAGTTATTTTTTTTACACACACCCAACACCAACATGATCAATAGATTCGGAAATGGATCCTGTCTTTGTCTAACTTATTGTATTGACAAAACTGCGGCCCTACCGCGAACACCGAAGTTCGTAAATTTTGCTCAGTGACAGAGACAAATCCTCGAACTTTACGAACTTCGGTGTTTGTGGTAGTAGGATTGGTTTGCTTAATAATAAATATCTTGGGACATCTTACACAAATCGATCTAGTCCCACGGTAAGCTCAATTAAGGCTTGTGATGTGGATACCAAGCTGAAGAGTGGTTTGACGTAGTAAATGATACAACGAAGTCTGAGGTAAAACTGAATATCTTTATTTGTAAAACAAGGCTTTTATAGTAAAATTATATGTATTAAGTAAAGAAGGGATAACCTTGTAAGGCAGCTGGTCAAGGTAATGTTCGTGGGTGTTCCTAGGAAGTAGCTGGAATTACAGCAATCTGAGCCTTAGGTTTTATGGCTTTAATTTAGGTTAATTAATATAGGTTCCCTGTTAGGAATGCGTCTATACATGACTGAATAGGTTGGGGCTACACTACAGCGACGATATATATAATAGATAGACAGCCATGACCAAGGAACATACAGGGTGGTCCAAACCTTGACGTCAAAAAATTTTTTTTAGATTACTCACATCATGGGCTATCAAAATATACCCCATGTATGTTAGCCGATTTTTTGTAGTTTTCGAGTTATGAATTTTTGAATTTTTTTTTCTTTGAGAAATTCTGGAGTGAAGATATTTATTATTAAAAAAAACTATTGGGTTTTTTAACTAGTTTCTTTCTGTAAAAGTATAACTACAAATAAAGCATTTCCTGACAAAAAATTAGCGTCCTCAATTTGATACAAGTAGGATAAAAAAATACCAAATTCAAAATTTTACGTAAATAAAAAAAATAAAACATATCCCAAGGATTTTCGGTATTCTAAAGCCCGCCCTAGACCTTAAGCCTTCGTAAAAGCAAAAAAAAAGTGATACTTAATGATGAGGATTTTTCGGAGTAGTCGGTCAAATAAACTTAAAAAAACCTTCTAAATTTTTTATTTAAAAATAAAGTAAAATTTCGTATAATAACTACACAAATTGAGTTTTCGTGGTATTTTCTGTCTTTGTTTATTGGTAAGAACAACAAAACAGACGAAATTTTACTTTATTTTTAAATAAAAAATTTAGAACCTTTTTTTTTAAGTTTATTTAACCGACTACTCCGAAAAATCCTGATCATTAAGTATCACTTTTTTTTTGCTTTTACGAAGGCTTAAAGTCTAGGGCAGGCTTTAGAATACCAAAAATCTTTGGGATATGTTTATTTTTTTTTATTTACGTACATTAATGCTATTTTGATGCGTTTTTAACGTAAAATTTTGAATTTGGTATTTTTTTTATCCTACTTGTATCAAAGCGAGGACGTTAATTTTTTTTGTCAGTAAATGCTTTATTTGTAGTAATTAAAGAGCGGATTTCAGGTAGCGATTTAAAATTTAATATGGATATGACTGTCATAAATTTATTATTATTTCTACACACAAAAAATGTATTGGGGCCATAAAAGTAAATCTATTTATCGATGCTTCTGTGAATGTAAGGCAAAATTTATGATGATTATAAATAAATATTTAGTAATTGTTAAACATTTTATTTATTTA
Source organism: Thaumatotibia leucotreta (assembly GCA_025490895.1). Taxonomy (NCBI): domain Eukaryota; kingdom Metazoa; phylum Arthropoda; class Insecta; order Lepidoptera; family Tortricidae; genus Thaumatotibia; species Thaumatotibia leucotreta. The sequence continues at coordinate 30,142 of JALPQI010007561.1, read as the reverse complement.
AGATCTTTTTCTTTAATATTTCTTCTGAAAACAAAAATGAAAATATTTCGTTTCCACAATGCTCACAGAACAATTCATTTAATTTGAGGTTATTTATTAGTTCTTCCTCACAAACGAAGTCAATGTAATAATAATAATGGTACTCACTTACATGGCATTTTAAGTACACGCCGTCGAAAAATACATCTTCGTCCGTTATGTTTACCGTCCAAGGTGGTAAAAAACGATTGTAAAAAACAGTTCTATAATTAAATTTCTTGGCAATTCCAGTTCCAAAAACCATTGTTTGCAAATTGCCATCTAAAACCAGAAATTCAAAAGTAGCGAGGGCCTATTTTACAACACCAAAATTCTTATTAATGAGTGAGGCTTCTTCTACTACGTCTTACCCTTTCATGAAAAAAGAACTCATTGTTCGTTCTGTCTTGAAGGAATTTTAATATTTTATGTTTCATTATTCCAGCAATTTGCATAAACATAGCCAAATTGCATAAACTTTTCATCATTGCATCAAATATGATTGATGTGAAAAGTAATAAATAAATATTTCAGTTTTTTTTCTCCTTTGCCATCATATATTTTTTAACGATTATTACGTTTCTGTAAAAATCATAAATAAATAAAATATTTTAAAAAACACTAAACATTTTTTTATTTAGTATTTATTTATTTATAACCATCATACATTTTGCCTATTATCCACAAAAACATCGATAAATAGTTTTACTTTTATGGCCCCAATGCCCCCAATACATTTTTTGTGTGTAGAAATAATAATAAATTTATGACAGTCATATCCATATTAATCTTTAAATCGCTACCTGAAATCCGCTCTCTAGTAGTAATACTTTTACAAAAATAAACTATTATAAAAACCCAATAGTTTTTTTTTTAATAATCTTCACTCCAGAATTTCTGAAAGAAAAAAAATTTCAAAAATTCATAACTCGAAAACTACAAAAAATCGGCTAACATACATGGGGTATATTCTGATAGCTCATGACGTGAGAAATCTAAAAAAAATTTTTTGACGTCAAGGTTTGGACCACCCTGTATATTTGTGATAAATAAATACACAAATAATGTCTTCACCGGAATTTGAACCCGGAACCACCAGCTTCGTAGGCAGGGTGACTACCAACTAGGCTACTATGGCTGACCTATTGCTTGCCTATAACCACAGATGTCATTTATATACCATAGATCAAGCAAACGTATCTACTTAGCGTGTCAAATGAACTCAGTAAAATCCACTGAGTTGTCCGTCTTTAATCGCAGCTTGCAGCTTTCGGGCGTCAAATTTTGTAAGTTGAAGTGAACAAAAACATTAATAATGCCTCCTTAAGTAATATTAATTGCAACAACACAAAAAAATATGAATACTCAAGGGCAAGAGACATATTTAAAATCATAGGTTTCGCATTTTGTCTAATAAAACACAACAACAATAATAATTATTTTTGTTTAATATTATGATCCTTTATTTATTTCTGTCTTTTATAAAAATGTCTATCATAATCTTTTTTTTTTAATGTAATACATTCTTTAATGCATGTTATTTTAATAAGATGTATTATTATACTGTTTTGAAAAAATAAGTCCACCTGAGTTTCTTACTGGTTCTTCTCAGGAACGGCGTGGGGTTTGAACCAGTAGTAGATTTTTTTTCTCTCTCTTGATAATGTCAGACGATTCGAAAGTGCTTATTAATAAGCTTACTTGAATAAAGAATGACTAGGCAAGTAACAACTTCAGTACAAAATCTGACAGGCTCGGCCGCCATATAAATGAATGAACTTGTTTCTTCTATCCAAATCTAATTCTGCCTATAACCATGAAGTATGTGGGCAGCATGGCAGTGAACTTCAACTCGGGCGCGGCGGCGGCGGAGCTGGACATGGGCGCCGACAGCGGCGAGGCGGCGCGCGCGCACCACAACCACATGCGCTGGGACCGCAAGCGCAAGAAGATGGTGCACGCTGACCAGGTAGGGACTGCATTTGTTTACTCGCCGATTTTCGTCATTTTCTTCTACAGTAATCGTCAGTAGAATCTAAAAAAATGTAAAAATATGCAAAAACTTGCATTATTCCATAATCACACACTTTTAGAACACAATCTTGGTTTTATTACGAACTTAAAATCTTAGACCTTGAGTTCAAATACATTTTTAGTTAATGCGTACGCATTTTGTCTAATAAAATGGGACGTTTAGTATGAAACATGTAAACATATAAACATACTAAACTGACATTTTCTATAGACAAAATGCGTACGCATGCTGATAAATGTGTCTTCACCCTAAAATTATTATTTAATAGGATTAATGTTAAAATATATCTGCGAGCGTGCTTCACGATATGTGTTAAAGAAGTCAAATGCTATGGAAAGTCAGCTATATTCTTTTACATTTTTTTTATTCTACTGACGATTGGTATATATTTTTCCTAACGCTTCGCGCGCGGTCATTTCTCTTTTTGACGCACTTGTTATGAAAAAAATGTCCCTCATACGTGCAAAAACTTTTTTTTAACTCGGGTGATTGTCGCCCTCGTTTCACTCGGGCTCCAACTTTCACCCTCGCTGAAAAAGTTTTCCCGCACTGGTTAAGAAATGTACTATTTTAGTACAGATGGTGCCTTTTTAGGCTCTAGTGCGAGAAGTGTGTCATTTTACGTCAGGTCCAAAACTTCGGAGGGCCATCTAAACTAAAAAACGTCGTACGAGACACGTGCAAAAACGAAATTCGTAACTCGTGTCGATTTAAAACACCCCTTATCGGTCGTGTTTTAAAACATCGCCACTCGTTTCGAATTTCATGTTTTTCGGTGTGCGTGTGGACTGAGGGACCACTTATATTTCAATGGTGGTTGGTATGATGGTGTTTGGTGAAAATTTAGTAGTAATAGAGAATTATTTTGTAGAAAAATCCTGGAATTTGTAAAGACTTCACTAAAAAGTTATACAGCCAAACGTGTGGTCCCTCAGTTCACACACTGAACCTTACACTTCTGGGCAAGTGTTTAATATGCTGGCTTATTTTAATGTTATAGATTTAGTAAAAACATATTTAAACGCATTCGTAATGAGTAATGACCGAAACGTAATTTGGCAATGATTATACACTAAAAAGCCTTCCTTTTTTGGTCCCTGAGGGACCACATATAATAACTAATAAATCGGTACATTCGTACAAAAAATAAATGCATTTTTCTTTGCACGCATTAGTAAAAATCGAAAGGAAGACTGTAAAAGTTAAAGGAAAGCACAACTATTAATAAATTTCGCCAAATTTATATTTGTTTGTGGTCCCTCAGTTCACACACTATGAGTTAATAAAATAATCAAAATCTCCTAAAATATACACATTATTAAAAGGTTTGTCGTACTGAGATTTAGTTAAAAAGCTTGACTACCTAAATATATATTTTAACGTGGATTGATGGCGTACAATATAAAATAAATTGCTTTTTAACATTTCCTTAGCTAAGCGTTCATTAGAGTGACCATACAATTAAAATCGTTTACTAACGTGACGTGCCTCATTTTTAAATTCAACTTTTTAAATTTGCTTACTAATATCAAATGGACCAAGGAAAAACTGCATACAGCCAACTACATTTTAGATCCTATAAGCAAAATTACGAAATTAAAAACAAACTAAGTTTATGGTATCAGGTTTGGTGCTGTAAAACATGTAGCTCGAATATAGTTGTCCTGCTTATATTATGTTTAAAAAATAAAAAGTGACCAAATTAACTTGATTTGATGTGTTTAGTTTGTTATTGCTGTATAGTTTGCAAATTAGCATTGTGTTGCAATTGATTTGTTATTTATACTCCTATTTTCCGGGTTGTTGATCTGGTAAGTACATCCATTAAGCAGCATTATATTCTAATAGTAGGTATGGTTTGTCAGGTTTACCATCATTTGCTAATCAACTTTTCTGAAATAACTATTTAACAAACAACGATTTACAAACCTGTCATTTCCTGAACTGCTAATTTTTTAAATAACTTCCTTCATGACAAATTGTCCTACATATCGTCGGTTGACAAGCAAAACTCACTAAGTAACAAATACCTACTTGAAATAAAGCTCTTATCACAGTTCTGACTTAATACTGACATAAGAGGTTGCTAAGAGTAGTGACAGTTTTTATAGTGAGTTTTGCTTGTCAGCCGACGATATATTAGTAGCTTTTGCCCGCGACCTCTGCGTATTTAGCGGTTTCATCGTGAAGAGGTAACAGAGGGATCGCTCACTAATATTTCAAGTTCAGGTGTGCAAGTGGGTTAATTTTCCTTAAATCGCGGATTCGACGGGATTAATGCCTTCTAGGGAGTAATGAAAATACGTACTGTATTACTCCCGCCTATTTTTATGTACATATTTATTCGAAATGAAAAGCACTAGGTGCCTTTCGCCCCTTGCTCCCTACTACCACGCTTAAACCGCTAAACGGATTTAGATGAAATTTAATACGGTCATAGGCATATACATATTATTTCTAAAGATTTAACGCAGAGAAATTCGCGGGTAAACGCTAGTAATATATGTAGGACAATTTGTCATGTAGGAAGTTATTTATAAAATGAGCATTGAAGGCAGATTTGTGAATCGGTGTTTGTTAAATAGTTATTTCGGAAAAGTTGTTTAGGAAATGATGGCAAACCTGACAAACCATACCTACTATTAGAATATAATGCTGCTTAATGGATGTACTTACCAGATCAACAACCCGGAAAATAGGAGTATAAATAACAAATCAATTGCAACACAATGCTAATTTGCAAACTATACAGCAATAACAAACCAAACACATCAAATCAAGTTAATTTGGTCACTTTTTATTTTTTAAACATAATATAAGCAGGACAACTATATTCGAGCTACATGTTTTACAGCACCAAACCTGATACCATAAACTTAGTTTGTTTTTAATTTCGTAATTTTGCTTATAGGATCTAAAATGTAGTTGGCTGTATGCAGTTTTTCCTTGGTCCATTTGATATTAGTAAGCAAATTTAAAAAGTTGAATTTAAAAATGAGGCACGTCACGTTAGTAAACGATTTTAATTGTATGGTCACTCTAATGAACGCTTAGCTAAGGAAATGTTAAAAAGCAATTTATTTTATATTGTACGCCATCAATCCACGTTAAAATATATATTTAGGTAGTCAAGCTTTTTAACTAAATCTCAGTACGACAAACCTTTTAATAATGTGTATATTTTAGGAGATTTTGATTATTTTATTAACTCATAGTGTGTGAACTGAGGGACCACAAACAAATATAAATTTGGCGAAATTTATTAATAGTTGTGCTTTCCTTTAACTTTTACAGTCTTCCTTTCGATTTTTACTAATGCGTGCAAAGAAAAATGCATTTATTTTTTGTACGAATGTACCGATTTATTAGTTATTATATGTGGTCCCTCAGGGACCAAAAAAGGAAGGCTTTTTAGTGTATAATCATTGCCAAATTACGTTTCGGTCATTACTCATTACGAATGCGTTTAAATATGTTTTTACTAAATCTATAACATTAAAATAAGCCAGCATATTAAACACTTGCCCAGAAGTGTAAGGTTCAGTGTGTGAACTGAGGGACCACACGTTTGGCTGTATAACTTTTTAGTGAAGTCTTTACAAATTCCAGGATTTTTCTACAAAATAATTCTCTATTACTACTAAATTATCACCAAACACCATCATACCAACCACCATTGAAATATAAGTGATCCCTCAGTCCACACGCACACGTTTTTCGCACTTGTGTCGTAATGTACTATTTTGTCATGGAAATGTAAAGCTAATTCAAATATGGCCACAATTTTAAAACAGCATCGTTACGTTATATCGAAAAATAACTACTTCCCGCGCCCTTTAGTTCATTGTTTAAAATTGTCAACTGTTGCCACTAAAACTGTTCCTAGTAGTTACCACCAAGTACTTTAGTGGTAAGAGGGTGCTTAGACAAGTTACCAATCGCTAACACTTCATCGTCAATCGTGAACGAAATACAGCTGACTGTCTTTGTCGCATTAATATGAAAGAGGGACAGAGAGGGAAAACTACGATATGCTAAGAGTTAGGGCATTTTCACTTCTAGTGATACCCAATTAGCTCTCACAAAAAAGTTAACTTCGATGTCAGCTTTGTAACGACAATTAAGCATTAAATATTATAAAAATATTTTTTTATCATTTCGAAAGAATACGCGTTTATGCAGTATAAAAACATGAATAAAGTGGATTTACGTAAACATTTCATGCTTAATTGTCGTTACAAAACTGACATCGAAGTTAACTTTTTTGTGAGAGTTAAGCTAATTAGCTTAACTCTCACAAAAAAGTTAACTTCGAGTGTCTCTAGAAGTGAAAATGCCCGTTAGCGTTTGGCAACTTGGCTAGGCATCCAGGTGGGAGAAAATTTCCCAGTTGTTATAGCTAGTGTCAGGTGGGTGGTAACAGGTGGTAATAAACGCTCGAACGTCTTCTCAGGCCTTGCCCTAAGTTATTTTTTTTTTTTATGTTGGCACAACAAAGTAGCTCCACTCCACCTGATCGTAAGTGAAAAGTAGAGCCCAAATCGCGGCGGCAACGAACAGGAGACCAGCAGTAACCTGTTAGTTGCCACCGCCTTGCTGGCCCACTAGATGCTTCTTCACCCTATTATTACTTACTCCTCTGGCGCAGCGACCCAAAGTGTGTCTTGACCTCCAATACGAGAGAACGCCACTGATCACGGTCTTGTTACCACCCTATTATTACTTATTATATTATTGTTGTACAGGACGGCGGACGCAAGATGATCCGCACGGAGAGCGGCGGACGCGTACCGGCGTCGTTCCGCAGCGGCCGCTACGACGAGTGGCGCAAGCGCAACGCGCAAGATCACGACGACGACGACGACAACGACAACAGAATGAGGCCTGGTTAGTCGTGCATAGTTTTCGCAATAGTCAATAGTCAAACATTTATTTGCTATAAAACACACAGTGCATGCAAATACAGGTAAAAATAGATTAGGTACATTTAAAACATTAATGACAATGTCGCTGCTTGAAAATTATAGTGGCTTTATCAGTGCTCGGACAAGTCATCGCAAAACTATAGCCATGATGATTTGCAAGTCAAATCAGCATCTTATTTGAAACTGTCAAAACGATTACCACTATGGAATTTTATATGAAATACTCAAAAGTGACGTCACATTTGAGTACTGCCATATGACCTACTCTTTTAAGTTCTTTTCAATTTATGAAATAGAAGTTCTGTACAAAAATTACTGCAATCTACATCTTAGTAATAATTTCTTCGTGTATAATGTCGTGCATAATGTTATATAATTTATTTTTACTACAGTCATCATCCCAATTTCAAGTCTGCAATAGACCAAGATCAATGAGTCGCATTATGTGTAATATTATTTAATAATAATTTTCAATGACATTTATTACTGCAACCCAAAATTTGGTGTGAAGGTATTTGCATTACTATTTTTTTCTAACAGAGCTCGGGGTAGTCCATCCACTTATTAACACGTTCGACGCCGGTGACACACATATGTGACCGAAAAAGCTGTACTCCTATGCCAGTGACACACATACGTGATCAAAGTAATCTTATTCTTATGCCACTAGCATTAATCAAGTTCTCACTCCTATGCCAGTGGCATCGAAATACGAACGTTTTTGACACAGTGCTGTGTCACCGGCATAGGAGTACAATCTTTTCGGTCACACATGCGTGTCACTGGCATAGGATTTCTATCAGATAATTTCGATCGGCATAGTATAAGCACTTAGTGAAACAGTACCGGAGGCGAACGTGTTGTATTTATTTGGACCATATTATAATATTCTGAAATATTGTTTTTTGTGTCGTATTGTATTCTGGCCATTTTTCGCAACTCAACATCATAATTTGATGTGCTTATTTTGCGTGGTCCAATAGTTATCCGGGAACTTCACATACACCCTTGAATTACGTCGCAGACGTGTGCAGGTTTCCTCACAATGTTTTCATTCATCGTACGTGGATTAAAAATTATTTTTTATTTAATTGGAACAGAGTTGTTTTTTGTCTTAACTCTTAAAAGTTTCGGGCAATCTAAAATAATATTTTGATATTTCTCTTTGTAAGGCTGGTAATGGGATGATTTATCAACTTTTAATCTTTTAACCGCCGTAGTCTGATATATCAGACAGTCAATGTCAAGCTCACCTCACCCTTGTCTAATTAATCAGACAAGTGTCTGATTAGGTTTATATGGTGTATTAATGAGTCTCATTCATATGCAAGCTCTGTACTACGTGATTTAATTTTGTATTGGTGGCGATACGGGCGTGAAAAATCCCTGGCGGTTAAAAGGTTAAAAGTTTTCCCTATCAATTCAATGTTGAAAACTCTATTTTTCATTTATTTTCAGTATCTGAATTCCGGCCGCACTGGGTGAAGCACAACGAAGCGATAGCCAAGAAGAAAGCCGTAGGGTCATCTAAGGAGTTCCGCGACAAGGGACAGATAGTCAAGGACCGTATCCGCAAAGAAAAGATCAAGCAGAAGCTCAAACACAAACTGGGCAAGAAGGGCAAAGGAAAGGGGAAAAAGAGGAAATGATAATATATTGTAAATAGTTGTTCGGAAGTTTAATTTTTTCAAACCCATTTATATTTTCTACTAAAGTCGTCAGACTCGTCGATTTAGTAACTTAACTTTTCGACGTTTTTCCTCTCATCATGGCTACAAATGTTCAATAAATACGTCGTCGTCTGTCACCTTTGCACCTACTACCTATAGCCACCACATGACCATAAATATTTCCCCTAAAGTAAACAGCGTTTGCATCAATAAATACACTAGCAACTCTTAGGGTGCGGCTCCACTGAGGCGGAGAGGAGCGGAGATGTGCAAAATTGGCCAATGTGACCGCATGACAGTGTTTCGAATTTTGAATTTGAAGAATGTAATTGGTCAATTTTGCACATCTCTGCTCCTCTCCGCCTTAGTGGAGCCGCACCCTTAAATTCTTGATGCAAACACTGTTTACTTTTGGGGAAATAGTTATTACTAGGAAAAAGTTGATATTACTTCAAAATAAGCTTTGACTTGTCCGCTACGATCATGTGACGTGGTGAAGGGGTACATTATTTCAAGGTACCAATTTAGATTAGTTTCATGTTTTCCGAATCAGCAAAAGAAAACAAAATTGGGACTCGAGCGTTCATGGAGGAGTTCTAACCACTCACTGGTTACATTTTTTTGCTTTGATTGTGGGGGCGACCTGAATGTATACTTGCTGTATTCTGGCGAAAAGCGATTTCTTTGACTTCGTAAAACATACCAAAAATAGGATGATGTAGGAAATATTTAGTTAATAAAATTAAAAGCAAGATAAAAATCATGATATATATTTTAAAAAATTAAGATAAACATTATAGTTACTTATAATTATCTGTACACTTTGATAAATAAATTGGAATTAATTTTGACAAAAAATACTAATCTTGGACTTTGGATGTTATGTTTCTTAACTGGAATATGTAATTATTATCATTATCGAATAATCAAGCGAATACTATTCTATTTACAAGTTCAATTTATTTAGAAAAAGAATATGAGACTATATTAAGAGTAAAATATTAAAGGTACATCCGATATAAGCTATCTACATGTCCAATATCTCAACAGCGACAAAACTTGCGCAAAAATACAATTCGATATATAACCGTACTTCAGACTGATTCACAAAAATATTACTATCTAACGAGGAATCCAGAAGAAAAATATTTCGCTCAAATAACGTAAACCTTATGTTTAAAAGGCGTAAAGTTTAATATTGTAAGAAAACTGACAGATATTTTATTCTTCCGTATTCTGCAATGTGTTAGGTACTAAAATGATCAAAAGTGTATTTGCGACACTTCAACCGTAATTATTTGGGATATTTATCTGCAGTCAATAGGACAAGTAGTCATTCATATAATTCAATACAAATATTGTGTCCCGATACCTGTTTTTGACACTACTAAAGTATAACAACATTTGAATTATACGAACGGACTTCTTAGATGCTATGTATTATGTTAATTCTATTACAAGAGGAGAGTTAAGAGTGAATACCAGAGAAATCGTGAATATATCGAAAAATATTAACATCTCATCCTGCACAGTAATAATTTGGCAACATTCTCCTTCGGCATTATCCTAAGCTTATTTACGAAACATTCCAACATAATTCAACCATTCGTACGTACGTTAAACGCGGAAACTAAATTATCAACACTTCAAACGTTTCGTCTGCGTAACAAAATAAAGTGTAATTTACCCTTCAGTTACGATATAGGAGCTATCTAGCGCACGGCTCACGACAATATGAAACAACAACCGTCCTTACAACAGGAACCATACATCACATTACATAAATCAGCATGCTGCCACAATTTTATATCTATCCGTCCAATTTCGGTGACGCTATCTAATTTATCAACAATATTCCAATACACGCCGCGTCTCGAATGCTTTGGCTTTCCTATTTAGAACCTGCGTTTATCCATAAATTCATCGTACACAATTAATTTTACACATTAAAACTTATACAAGGATAAGAAACCTAAATCTAAACCGCTTCATGCTCGAACATCAGTCTTCTCATTGCGAAAATTATCATAATTTAGTTATTATATACAGGGTGTCCGAAAGTGGGGGTTAGATCGAGCTAATGACGGGAGCGGCGCCCCGGGTCGGCAGGGGCGACGTGGACGGCGGGGCGGCTGAGCAAACTAACACATTCAGAGCACGACTACTCTGTGTGTGGTCCGACAGGGACTCACAGTGAGACGGGGAGATAATTATCATTTCTAATGGCCGACAAAATCTGTTATGAATCATTAAAAAATTGCGAAATATTTTCATCAGTAATATAATTTTATTACTCGAGTATAGAGTTGGAGAAAAAGTTATCTGATTAGTTCTGTCAATTACTAATTAGTAATTTAGATTACAAAGTATACATACAAAAGTGTGATTACTTTTTGTCCAACTTTTCTCGAGTAGATATTTGGTTTGCTATTCAGAAAGCTAATTTTCTGTTATTTCAATATGATTTTTAAAAGTTTAATTTCGTTTATTCTCCTCTACACTGTAAGTCTGTGTTGGTCCTATGGCACTAACTACAGAGCCGCAAGCGGCTCGAACCGTCGAATCCCTTCAACGGGTTCATCAATAATGTATTCGAAATAAACAATTATCTTACGTAATCAGTGTTCAATAAAGTATACTAATTTCAGTAGCAAACCAAAGCCGTAATTCTGAATAAATATTTCCGACTGATTACGTAAGTAATTCGTTCATTAGAGCACATTAGCAATCTCGTAAATCTCTGAAATTGACAAAAATGCGAAAATATAACTAAACGTTGCTTTATCTGTTTTTGTTTATATTGGTAGTCGAATCGAAATAGAGTACACAATCAATTCTAATAATTCTTCTAAATCGAACTAGATTGATCCAATCGATAATTATTGTTTTGAATCTGATCAGACATATATATACAGGGTGGCCTTTTAAAAACACGACCCTTCTGAAAATTTCCGAAAACCTCCTAGGTGATATCACGAGCAACGCGAAAGAACTCATTTTTTGACCACCGTGTATACTGAATGTTGCTTAGAAAATTTAAACCCATTTTTAAACTAAGTACTTAAATAAGATAATTTTGTGGTACAGGGTGTCAATTTCATATTTCAATATTCTATCTACATTTTTCCACAAGTCCAAGGTACAAATGTAATGGATCTACATTGAGTAGCCCTTTATTCGAAACGATCTCTATCGTTCGTAATAGTATGTCAATTTACGATCACTTTGTCACATGTAAGAATTAATAAGCAACAAACTAACAATTTGTTATTTCAATATTACAGCAAAGTGACAAGTAATGATCCGATAAAATACTTTTAAGTCTCATTTTCTAGGATATCTTGCTGAGCTTGCAATACTTCAGTTTAAAACAATTTTAAATTTCTTCGGCTTTTCACGGACACATTCGAATGCATATCGATATCACAAAGAACTTTAGTATCGTTGCACTGAAGTTAACTTTTACACCCGACACTTTTAGGGTATTCTTTCGAGCGCTTCAGACGCCTTCTTTTTTCATCTGGCCAAATATTTGTAGAAATTGCTGGATAGTTTTGCATATTTTTTGACTGTCATGGTAGAGATACGGGGGCTCTACAACTATAATTAAGAGTAGCACTGAAATATACTGTCATTTGTACAAAAATGTGGCCAGATTAATGAGGCGACTGAAACATTGGAAGAAATATCCTTTACGGATTTTTGGCATTCTAAAGTTTAACTCCAATCTATCGCATTAGCTTTTGGGACTCGACTCGCACACTTCCTCGCAAGTTTTTATGTAATCTTCATCAGGACATGATTTCGGGGCGTCGTCGCGTTCAGGGTTTCGGTATTGAGGATACCATTGATGTAGTACTGGTAGTTGTCGTAGAGGCGCGTGGAGATCGAGTTGAAAGCGCCGTTACTTGACAGAACATATCTGAGCCTTTTCCAAAAAAAATCCCGAAAATCTGATTGCTGTTGCGGTTGATGAGCGACTACAGCCGCAACTCGGTGAGAGGATTTCACTAGAGATTGTCGTCAGTGTACTGGTAGTTATCATACAGCCGCGCACGTCGCTCCTCGTCGCAACATCTCCGCGGTGGCGTCACGTATCGGACGTCGGTATTAGTTATCGTAACTCTGCGGCGGTGTCACGTCTCGGAAGACAAGGTATTAGAGTATCCCGTTGGTGTAGTACTGATAATTATCGTACAGCCGCGTGAAGAGCCATCGGAGGTCATCGAGCATTCGCCTGTCGACGGTCACTCGGCGAGACGATCTCACTAAAGTATCCCGTTGGTGTAGTACTGGTAGTTATCGTACAGCCGTGTGAAGAGCCATCGGAGGTCATCGAGCATTCGTCTGTCGACGGTCACTCGGCGAGACGATCTCACTAAAGTATCCCGTTGGTGTAGTACTGGTAGTTATCGTACAGCCGTGTGAAGAGCCATCGGAGGTCATCACTGACTCGCCTGTCGAAGAGTGCTCGCAGAGGGGATCTCACTAGAGTATCCCGTTGGTGTAGCACTGGTAGTTATCGTACAGCCGCGTGAAGAGCCATCTGAGGTCATCAGCTGTCGACGATCACTCGGCGAGACGATCTCACTAAAGTATCCCGTTGGTGTAGTACTGGTAGTTGTCGTACAGCCGCGTGAAGAGCCATCTGAGGTCATCACTGACTCGTCTGTCGACGAGCGCTCGCAGAGACGATCTCACTAGAGAATTCCGTTGGTGTAGTGGTAGTTGTCTTACAGCCGCGCACGTCGCTCCTCGTCGCAACATCTCCGAAGTGGCGTCACGTATCGGACGTCGGTATTAGTTATCGTAACTCTGCGGCAGTGTCACGTCTGGCGTCTCAGACGTCGGTATTAGAGTATCCCGTTGGTGTAGTACTGGTAGTTATCATACAGCCTCGTGGAGAGTGAGTTAAGCGCATCCCTGACCAGTCTGTCGACGAGGGCCTGCAGCTGCGGCTCGGTGCGCGCGGGGTGGAAGTGAAGAGCCATCGGAGGTCATCACTGACTCGCCTGTCGACGATCACTCGCAGAGATGATCTCACTACAGTATCCTGTTGGTGTAGTACTGGTAGTTGTCATACAGCCGCGCACGTCGCTCCTCGTCGCAACATCTTCGCGGTGGCGTCCGTCGGTATTAGTTATCGTAACTCTGCGGCGGTGTCACGTCTGGCGTCTCGGACGTCGGTATTAGAGAATCCCGTTGGTGTAGTACTGGTAGTTATCATACAGCCTAGTGGAGAGTGAGTTGAGCGCATCCCTGACCAGTCGGTCGACGAGCGCCTGCAGCTGCGGCTCGGTGCGCGCGGGGTGGAAGTGAAGAGCCATCGGAGATCATCACTGACTCGCCTGTCGACGATCACTCGCAGAGATGATCTCACTACAGCATCCCGTTGGTGTAGTACTGGTAGTTATCGTACAGCCTTGTGAAGAGCCATCGGAGATCATCACTGACTCGCCTGTCGACGAGCGCTCGCAGAGAGGATCTCACTAGAGTATCCCGTTGGTGTAGTACTGATAATTATCGTATAGCCTCGTGAAGAGCCATCGGAGGTCATCACTGACTCGCCTGTCGACGATCACTCGCAGAGACGATCTCACTACAGTATCCCGTTGGTGTAGTACTGGTAGTTATCATACAGCCTCGTGGAGAGTGAGTTGAGCGCATCCCTGACGAGTCTGTCGACGATCGCTCGCAGAGAAGATCTCACTAGAGTATCCCGTTGGTGTAGTACTGATAATTATCGTATAGCCTCGTGAAGAGCCATCGGAGGTCATCACTGACTCGCCTGTCGACGATCACTCGCAGAGACGATCTCACTACAGTATCCCGTTGGTGTAGTACTGGTAGTTATCATACAGCCTCGTGGAGAGTGAGTTGAGCGCATCCCTGACGAGTCTGTCGACGATCGCTCGCAGAGAAGATCTCACTAGAGTATCCCGTTGGTGTAGTACTGGTAGTTGTCGTACAGCCTGGTGGAGAGTGAGTTGAGCGCATCCCTGACGAGTCTGTCGACGATCGCTCGCAGAGAAGATCTCACTAGAGTATCCCGTTGGTGTAGTACTGGTAGTTGTCGTACAGCCTGGTGGAGAGTGAGTTGAGCGCATCCCTGACGAGTCTGTCGACGATCGCTCGCAGAGAAGATCTCACTAGAGTATCCCGTTGGTGTAGTACTGATAATTATCGTACAGCCGTGTGAAGAGCCATCAGAGGTCATCACTGACTCGCCTGTCGACGATCGCTCGCAGAGACGATCTCACTAGAGTATCCCGTTGGTGTAGTACTGGTAGTTATCGTACAGCCGTGTGAAGAGCCATCTGAGGTCATCACTGACTCGCCTGTCGACGAGCGCTCGCAGAGACGATCTCACTAGAGAATGCCGTTGGTGTAGTACTGATAATTATCGTATAGCCGCGTGAAGAGCCATCGGAGGTCATCGCGGACTCGCCTGTCGACGATCGCTCGCAGAGACGATCTCACTAGAGAATGTCGTTGGTGTAGTACTGATAATTATCGTATAGCCGCGTGAAGAGCCATCTGAAGTCAGTGCGGACTCGTCTGTCGACGATCGCATGATGATCTCACTAGAGAATCCCGTTGGTGTAGTACTGGTAGTTATCGTACAGCCGTGTGAAGAGCCATCGGAGGTTAGTGTGGACTCGCCTGTCAACAATCACTCGCAGAGACGATCTCACTAGAGTATCCCGTTGGTGTAGTACTGATAGTTATCGTACAGCCGCGTGAAGGACCATCGGAGGTCATCACTGACTCGCCTGTCAACGATCACTCGCAGAGACGATCTCACTAGAGTATCCCGTTGGTGTAGTACTGATAGTTATCGTACAGCCGCGTGAAGAGCCATCGGAGGTCATCACTGACTCGCCTATCGACGAGCGCTCGCAGAGAGGATCTCACTAGAGTATCCCGTTGGTGTAGTACTGGTAGTTATCGTACAGCCGCGTGAAGAGCCATCTGAAGTCAGTGCGGACTCGCCTGTCGACGAGCGCTCGCAGAGACGATCTCACTAGAGTATCCCGTTGGTGTAGTACTGGTAGTTATCGTACAGCCGCGTGAAGAGCTATCTGACTCGCCTGTCGACGATCTTACTAGAGTATCCCGTTAGTGTAGTACTGGTAGTTATCGTACAGCCTGGTGGAGAGTGAGTTAAGCGCATCCCTGACCAGTCTGTCGACGAGCGCCTGCAGCTGCGGCTCGGTGCGCGCGGGGTGGAAGTGAAGAGCCATCGGAGATCATCACTGACTCGCCTGTCGACGATCACTCGCAGAGACGATCTCACTAGAGTATCCCGTTGGTGTAGTACTGGTAGTTATCGTACAGCCGCGTGAAGAGCTATCTGACTCGCCTGTCGACGATCTTACTAGAGTATCCCGTTAGTGTAGTACTGGTAGTTATCGTACAGCCTGGTGGAGAGTGAGTTAAGCGCATCCCTGACGAGTCTGTCGACGAGGGCCTGCAGCTGCGGCTCGGTGCGCGCGGGGTGGAAGCGCGCTCGGAAGCCCGACACGGCCGATGAACTTCGCAGGCACGCCAGCTGCCCGCCTGGAGGAAACGAGACAATTCTACATTCGTGCCTGCTAACTTTAGAATTAAAAAAAACAACAGGGTGCTTAGCCAAGTTGCCAATCGCTAGCGCTTCATCGTTAATCGCAGCTAACTGTCTTTGTCGCACTAATATGAAAGAGTGACAGAGAGGGAAAACTACGTTACGCTACTAAGCGCCAGCGATTAGCATCTTGGCTAAGCACCCAGTATATTACTATAGAAGCCAGGAAGAAAGGGGTCGCCAGCCAAAGACATAGACGGATAGGTCTGAGGCGGGCAACCCCATTTTTCCGGCCGAGATATGTATAGTGCTTTTTTTATCAACATACAATGAAATAAACAACAAAAACATCAAAGATTTTTTTTATTGCATAGTAGCAGAATGTTATGAGTAGCATTTCAAGTTCAGGCATCCAACCCGCGACATAGTACTCCCTGATCGAATTTGACGTACGTAATGTCATTGCAAGTTTGAGCAAAATGCTTCTACCTAAAACCTAAACTGAAATACCAATACAGGTTAATTCCCTAAAGCTGGCACTAATGGAATAAATGAAATGAATAACATCTTTAATTGTCTGTAGGCAGTAGTAATACCAACCTGTATCTAATCATTTTGACATCCACACATAAATACTTCCTGTCACATACTCGATCCATTCGTGCCAGCTTTCGTGACTACCTGTAACTTTAAACCTACTGTTGGATGATGTTGTAGGCGACCACTACGCAAGCGAATTCACCAGCAATTAAACGGCCGGGTATACATGCGCTGACGCTGCACCCGCGCGAGCCAGTCGATGCACCTATGCGAAGTACGAGCCCCGATGCATATGTTCTCGTCCAGTTAGACAGTTTTTCGAGATTATCCCGTTCATCCGGGGGAAAAGGTTTAGAGACAAAACCATCACTATTCAATAGTAGTACTAAAGTAGTTTCTTTGAGTATAAAGTATTTAGACTTAATAAATCAGAATTTTAAAAAAAACTATTTTACGAGAGTTATTTTTTTAAATTTTTTCCAAAATAATCAATGAATGTAAAGAACGCCATTAATATTAAAGACGACATGGTACACCTGATGCACTGCGAATTTTGCTTCAAGCTTATAAGCGCGGAATTACGGTGGTGAACGAAAATATAATTTAGACACTGGTTTGTTAAAATCGATTTATTAAACAACAAAAGCGTACTTCAGATGGTTGTGTCTCTTGAAATGTAGTACATTAACCATGACTAACGTTCATACAATTTATCATTAGCATAATATGATCATTTTTAAAATATTCAAAAATTTGTAAAAATTGTTTCGAACTAGACGAACTCCACTGCATCGGGGCTCGTATGTGACGGCGAATGCACGCCTCTCTTAGTATCGAAGTAAATAAATGTACTCACACATGCGCATAAGCTCGACGATGTGTATGATCTGGTCGCAGTGCTTGCGCGCCGCGATGAGCCCACGCAGCATCAGGATCTTGAAGTACCCGAACATGTCAGAGTTCTCGCCGTCCATCACCTCCACGAATTCTGGCGTCAACTGCAATGTAAATAGAATATTGCTTGATTATTGCGGAATAATGTAATTTTTAATTAAAATAGAGTAGAACGTATTGCGAAACACCACCTCGGACATTAGGTGATCTTGGGCGTTTTTCTTTGGTATATGACATCTAATATTTATAATATAAAACAGGGTAGTTTGGGCGGTTTTCGGCAAGATCAATTTAGTTCGCGGCCATCCAATGCTACATACTTTTATTATGAAAAGACCGAAATCTACCCTATTGATTTTTGAAATACATTTTTATTAGTTCGGAATTAAGATGCGTTTAATAATAAATCAATTACTTACTATAAAAACGTACAAAAAATCGCAATCAACACGATCGAACAATATGGTGGACGCCACGAACCGCACTACGGAGTTACATTATAATCTTATATCAAGTTCATCATTACTACCTCTTCTGATCCTTAATTCATAAATTACGCCTAAAGAATGTATCAATTACATTTTACTTGCATTCTTATTAGCCATCATTATTATTCGGTACCTATTAGGCGCGAATTAACACGATTGCCCGGCAGCGTTATACGATACGTACGCAACAATGGATTTAGCCTACAGTATCACTTCTGCTCTCATTTATTCTGTGTCAACAAGTAACATTGGCTTAGCAAAGTATAACTGTAATAAGCTTTTTAAATTCGTACAAAATACAAACCTTAAAAGGTGAACTCTCGAATCCCAGATTCTTGGGTGATATGGAGAAAATAAATCCAAAGTCGATGTGAATGATATGTCCTGCACTATCAAGCAAGATGTTTCCGTTGTGCCTGAAAAATAAAACATTATCCCTTATTAGTCATTCAAAATAATGACCTCACGAAACGTTTAAATGTCTTGGAAGAAAGTTTTATTTAAATAAAAGGCATACTTATAAATATTAAACAACTGCTAATAATGTTATCCATAAATGTTTATGGTGAATTCTAAATGCCGTTACTATTCATTTTTCCTTATTCGTCACATTCGTGTTTAATATACAGCGTTTGACAAATAAATCATTTTATTAATTCTGAATAAGTAAGATACTCGATTATACTGTATAGGCAAATTGGAAAACAAGCATGAAAATAGTATATTAGGACTCGTTTTGCGTGCGGACATCTGTAGTATCTGAGTAAGACATAATTCAATTAAATGGCTAATTTTCTACATATTCAACTAAATTTTGTCATAAAATTTAACACCGAGCTCGCCAAGAACGTGAGGGGCGTGAACGCGGGCTCAGTGCTTGGTAATGGACACCTAGGCTCTCCGAAACATGTCGCACGTAGTGACTAAGTACAATTGAGTTTAACCACATTATCAGCCTATGATAGTCCAATGCTCCCTTATTAACTATGAGTATAGACGCATTAAGAGGTAAACAGGTGACGGCAGTAAGAATACATTTGTCACCACCCCAACTCTTCCTGCGGGTGTCGTAAGAGTCGACTAAGGGATTGAAGTGTCACTGACCATTATTTGATAAAAGATTGATGATGGGCAGCAGCGTTATCATAGTGGAGTTTAACCGTTTAACTATATTTTTAGAACAGATGGTGTATTTTTTAGGCTCTAGTGCGAGAAGTGTGTCATTTTACGTCAGGTTTGAAACTTCGGAGGGCCATCTGTGCTAAAAAACGTCGTACGAGACACTGTAACGTTGCACGTTATCATTCACGATTTAAAAAAGAAATAAGTAATAGATTTCGTTATAAAACTCTAAAAGCGCATACGCGATTGTGCGCACGACTGTACTGGCGCGGATAGCAACCGCGTCAGCAGTTTTTTTACGTATGGGATTCTCCTACTGGCTTGGATTTGCGCCTCGCCCCGCGAGTCGCCAGTCCCAGTCCAGACGTCTTAAGCAGAGGACGTGTGCAGTCGCGTTCACGGGGAGGCTCGTGTCGTCATACGCGCTGCACACTAACAAATTTTATTTAAT
The DNA here is from genome assembly GCA_025490895.1 of Thaumatotibia leucotreta. Lineage (NCBI taxonomy): Eukaryota > Metazoa > Arthropoda > Insecta > Lepidoptera > Tortricidae > Thaumatotibia > Thaumatotibia leucotreta. Next base: position 10,435 of record JALPQI010007561.1, on the reverse strand, counting down.
TTAAATAAAGGGAAAATCTCAATTGTAACCGCAGTGAAGTCCTGATTTTTAATATAATGGCGTCTTCGTACCCGTAAAGCTACATATCGTCTTGCACCCCGTAAGGGTAAGTGTTGAAACGTTATATATCTAGATTTTAAGAAGTGCTAGTTATCATTGCTAATTCGCTTCCAATTATGTTTTAGTGAGTTCCTACATGCTTAAATTCCTATTAAGGTCTGTGTAATTAAATTGCCATGTACACGTATGTGCTTTCCGTAACGGTAAAGTACCGTTATAAAATGGCGTCCCATACATTTGCCCTATCTTAGTATTTTAGTTTTTTTGTGCATTTTGTGCCCTACGAAGTAATTTAAATGTAATGAGAATGCCCTATTTTAATTATCGTGTTACAAATTAATTTTCTAAAAGGGCTATAAGTTTGCAAGCTTGCTTTCGCACATTCCTTTGTCTTCCTGTAACTCCGTTCTGAGTATGCATACCCACCAGCTACTTTTCGCTCCCTTGCTGCTAGCTTGGCGACATCGTTGGGGGTCATACCGGCCGGACGTTAAATTCCTGGTCCTAAGCAAGATTGATGTAATTCCAGGGTGCAACTTTACCCTTACACGCGTCGCGCCACCTACTTCCTTGTCTCGGCCGGCCTGAGAGCACGCGTGGACACCGACGGAGGGACTGCGACATACATCCCGCTAGCTACGGCGCTCCCCGGAACGTTCCAGAGTCACCCCAGGACTGCACTACCGCCTAGCAGACAACAGGGGGAGTACCTCACTACCGGCGGAAAACCAGTCAGGCTTAACGAACTTTACCACCCCTAGTACCTACAGTTAATACTGGGTTTTTTTCTTTAAATTAATATATTTTTTTTGTAAGCGTTTGGGTGTTTTCTTTGACCACCCAACTTACCCGCTTCATTGGCGCCCTTTAACGTGGTCAAAGTTTCATTGGCGCCCTTTAACGTGGTTAAAGTTTCATTGGCGCCCTTTAACGTGGTCAAAGTCTGGTTTCCGCTGTGTAGAAGTAGCTGGTGTTGGTTGTTTTTTTATGTTTGTGAAACGTTGCTTTTTGTTTTTTGGTTGCAGCAACTAGTGTGTACGTATTTCGTTTTTTTTATTATTTTAATTTTGTTTCATTAAACAATTCTAGTCATTTTTAATAATTAACTTATTTTTTTTAACATTTTTTTTTTTTTTAAATAGAAACGATTTTTTTTTACGGATTTGAATATATAACTCGTTGTTTTAATTAATTATTTATCAATTTTAATTTTGGGACACATTATTTTAGTTAATTTATTTTTGTTTGTATTTTAGCACTTTTCGGCATTTTATGTTCGCAAAATTTGTTACTCTGTTGTGTTCGTTACTCTGTGTTGTTTACGCATATCGCTTGTAGGTGCAATCGGTGTCACAAGTGTTAGTGATTGCATTAATTTTCTTCTCTGTGATATACATATTATTATTATTTTTCAGTTGTTTCACTAGTTCAGTTGAGTCACGCAAGCGTTGTTTTATATATTTAATTACTATAGTGATTCTTTACACTTTTTACTGTACACACTAGTTGCAAATTTATTTATTTTTTTTTCCTTTCCTGTATTTTGCGCTACTTTCGTGTTGTGTTTTGGTGGCGTTGTTATTATTGCCTCTTACTAAGTCTATAATTTTTTTTTTTCTTTTCCTTAATCAACCAAACGTTTTTTTTACCCACTTTTGTAACAGAACGGAGTAGGTTAAGTTTTAGTAACGCTCAACACTTACCCTATCACGGTTGGAGTTTTTTTTTCCTTGGTACATTTTATTTTTGGTACATAGTTTTCGGTACATATAGTTTTTCCGGTACACATTTTTTTTTTTGGTACATTACAATGGCTCACCGGGTAAAATTGTTGTCATTGCAAAAACCTGAATTGGAGTATGAGGTTGCAATTCGCGGTGATACTCCTGGCGCTACCGTTCAAGAGTTACGCGAACAAATTGTTAAGTTGGGTCGCATGTTTCCGTCTGAGGACATTCTTGAGAGCTCGTTACCTGCAACCGAGGATCTGAAGGGCGTAAACGATGCTTTAACTAAACTTAAGGCACTAATCGAGACAGCTCAGGATAGAAATGCATTGTTGCGTGCTCAAAATCTTATTAATCATCTGTATCACCGACTTAATCGGATCATTGTTGACAGTTCGACTCAGCAGGGTTTTGAATTTTGCGTATCGGAGTTTATGGCTCTTTCGGAGCGTTACAATACTGTTAAGGATTCGGGTACTGATCCTCTTTCCTTAACATCTGGCGAGCCGCAGGCGAGTGCCTCACCTATCAATGTTAGCGTCACTTGTGAGCGCAGCGTGGCCGGTGAAATTACGAAATTCAAATTTGACGGGAAATCGTGTGTACGTTCCTTTATTCAGCGCGTCTCCGATTTCGCTAAAGCGAGGAACATAAGCGGCGCAAAATTGTTGACGTACTCTACGGAGATTTTTACCGGCGTAGCTTTACATTGGTACCGTACCGTTCAAGACCAGGTATCCAATTGGGAAGACTTAGCGTCCCGCCTTAAGAGCGATTTTAGCCAGGACGATTACGATTTTAGGCTTGCTAATGAGATTAGGGCTAGAACACAGGGTGAGACTGAAAATATAACCGTCTACTTGTCAATCATGGCTGGGTTATTTTCGCGTTTGTCTAAGAGTATGTCCGAGGAAGAGAAGCTAGAGACACTTTTGCATAATATTCGGCCATGCTACGCTAGCACGCTTGCTTCTGCTCCCAAGATCACTAGTATCGAGACTCTGCGAATGCTCTGTCGTAATTACGAGAGTATTCAGGCTCGCATGGAGGGTTTTCGCGAACCACCTAAAGTTTCTAGTAGCACATTGGCACCTGAGTTTGCTTATGCTGGTCAGTCGTCCAGTAAATTTAATAATTATAATGGCTTCTCCAACCGTGCGTTTAATAGTAATTTGTATAACAAAAATGGTTACAATAATAACGGCTATGTTAATAAGTATAGGGGTAAATCTAATGCGGAGGAGAAGGGTGATGCCAAGGGCAGCGGTTACGTACATGCGTTACAACGCATCGGGGGGAATTCCGTTTATTGTCCTAGGTGTCGAGTTAATACTCATGCTTTTCGTCAGTGCACCGCAGATAAGAGCAAGGTTATTTGTTTTGTTTGCGGCGAGCCTGGTGTTAAGACCCCGGATTGCCCTAAGTGTGGGAGGGGTAAGCTAAATTCAAAAAACTAACTAATCAGCAGGATTGTACCGGCGTTGCTGTTTCACCTAAGTTTGATAGCGAGGATTGGCAGCAATGGCTCCAAACAGTCAATATGTATTTCAATTCTTACAAAATTAGTACAATTCTGCTGGATAAACCGTTAAACGACTCGAGGCCTTATGCGCGCGTTAAAATAATTAACTCTACGCTCCACGGTCTTCTTGATTCGGGTTCTTCGGTGACCATTTTTGGTTCACAGATCTATAAAAACTTTTTAAAGGAGGGTTTACACCTATTTAAGGATAAAATGGTTAGTTACTGCAGCAGGCGGTCAAAAAATGACTAGCATTGGTTATATGCAGGTTCCCATTTATTTTGAGGATGATTTTCACATTCTCACGACTTTTGTTGTCCCAGACGTTGATATTGATCTCGTCTTAGGTTTCGATTTTTGGCTACAGTTTAATATCTTCCCAAAGCACTTCAAGAGCATTACGTTCTCTACTGCTCCTGCGTTGATTGCTAGTGTGAGTGAGGTTCGCCCTGTCTTCATTCAAGCGTACGATCACCTAAGTGAATCGGAAAAGTCTGTGGCTGACGATGTTATATCTCAATTTAATGACATTTCTTTCAAGAACCGGGGTTTGGGTAAGACTTCAGTTATCACTCATCGCATTGATACCGGAGACTCCGAGCCAGTTCGACAGAGATATTACCGGCTGTCCCCAGAGAAGCAACGGATCCTTGTGGAGCAAGTCGACGAGATGTTAGCCTTAGACGTAGTCGAACAGTGCGAGAGTGCTTGGTCTTCGCCTGTGCTAATTGTTAACAAGAAGGATGGTCAACCACGATTTTGTCTTGACAGCCGCAAACTTAATTCTGTCACCAAACGGGATGCCTATAACATTCCGTATATCTCTGAAATTTTGGATAGTCTTCGTGATGCCCGTTACTTGTCTAGTATAGACTTGTCAAAGGCGTTTTGGCAGATACCGATAGCTGAAGAGGATCGCGACAAGACTGCGTTTTTTGTACCTAATCGGGGTACATACCGTTTTAAACGTACCGCTTTCGGTTTAACCAATGCTCCTGCGACACAGCAAAGACTGGTGGACTTATTGTTTAGGGAATTTGATCTCAAAGTCTTCGCTTATCTCGACGACATTATCGTCGTCTCGAATGATTTCAATTCCCACGTTTCACTTCTATTACGGGTCTTGGGTAAGCTTAAGCAGGCTAACCTTACTGTTAACCTGGATAAATGCCAATTTTTCCGTAGTCAACTAAAGTACCTCGGCTATGTGGTGGACAATTGCGGACTTCGTACCGATCCTGAGAAGGTTCAGGCAATTCTCAATTACCCCACTCCTTCTTCTCGAAAGGACATTAAGCGTTTTTAGGGACCGCTACATGGTATCGACGTTTTGTTCCCAATTTTAGTACCATTGCTGGTCCTCTTCATAAGCTGACGTCGAATAAGAAGGGTGGGCCGCCTTTTGTATGGTCCGATGAAGCTGATGCTGCCTTTAAGAAGCTGAAGGAATGTCTTGTTTCCGCTCCTATTCTTTCTTGTCCCGATTACGATAGGGCTTTCGAGGTGCATACTGATGCCAGCAACTACGGTGTGGGCGCAATGCTGACGCAGACCATAGACGGTAAGGAGCACCCCGTGGCTTATATGAGCAAGTCGTTGTCGGCAGCAGAGAAGAATTATAGCATCACAGAGAGGGAAACTCTTGCGGTGGTAATCGCACTAGAACACTGGAGGTGCTATTTGGAAAACGGGAAACCATTCATTGTGTATACAGACCACAGTGCCCTTAAGTGGTTCCTGTCTCTTAAGAACCCAACGGGGAGATTAGCTCGTTGGGGTGTCAGGTTGTCCTCGTTTAACCTCGAATTCAAACATCGTAGAGGAGTGGACAACGTTATTCCTGATGCTCTTTCCAGGGCTCTTCCTGTTGCTGCTTTAAATTCCTCAGGTCCAAACCTGGCAACGACGGATTCTTGGTATAAGAACATTTTTAACTCTTGCCTGACTAAACCACAATCTTTCTCAAATTTTATTATTAAGGATGGTAGTTTGTTCAGGCGGGCTAAGTCCAATCATGTACTTTCTTCCGAGTTTGCATGGAAGGAGGTCGTTCCCCTCGAGCTGCGTGACCAAATCATGACCGAAAATCACGCCGAACCGACAGCTGGTCACCTTGGTGTTTACAAAACGTACCATCGGCTAGCGTTACGTTACTTCTGGCCAGGCATGTATCGTGACGTCGTGAATTTCATTGCGGCTTGTGACAAGTGTCTAGCGTATAAAGCGCAAAATCATCAGACTTTAGGTGAAATGGGCAGGCCTAAGCAATGTTCCAGGCCATTTCAGATGATTTCTATTGACCTAATGGGCCCTCTTCCGGTTACTAGGAGGCAAAATAGTTTTATATTCGTTGTCACATGTTGTTTCACGAAATTTTGCTTGATTATTCCACTTCGGAGTGCTACTTCTATAGCAGTTTCGAGGATTTTAGAAGATTCGGTCTTCCTGGTTCATGGAGTGCCTCAGACCATATTCTTGGATAACGGTAGTCAGTTTATTAGTAGGATAACTGAGTCACTCTTCCAGCGTTACGAAGTTCCGAATGTTTTCTATACCCCTAAGTATACGCCACAGGTTAACCTTGTTGAACGCCATAACAGAACAATAATTACGTGTCTCTCGACTTTCGTTAATAACGATCATCGCAGTTGGGATACATTTATTCCTAGAGTGCAGTTTGCTCTCAACAACTCAAAGTGTGAAGTGACGGGTTACACCCCTTCCTTTTTGGTGTTTGGCAGGGAACTTGTTGCTTGTGGTTCCCATTATCTAGATAACAGTTTAGGCGATGAGATCTTATTCCTACCGCGCGACTTATACACCGATAACCTTGGTTACCTTAAGCCCATCTTCGACGAAGTGCAAACTAAACTATGGCACGCACATGCTAAGAATACTGCTCACTACAACCTTCGTCGTAAGCCTTCTGAATTCAATATCGGTGATATAGTAATGAAACGCGCGTATGTTCTAAGCGATAAGGATAAGTTTTTCAGTAAAAAACTCGCGCCTAAATTCTTAAAGTGCCGTGTTATAGATAAAAAGTCGCCTTTGGTCTATGTTTTAGCCGATATGTCAGGGAAAAACCTGGGAACTTGGCACATCAAGGACATTAAACTAACAAATTGCGTAAGTTAGTCTTAATATCTACTTCAATTATGTTGCCCTTGGAGCCACCCGTATCCATCTGCTGTGCTTGGTATTCGTAGGGGTCTCGTGTCCGTGCTTGGACAGTGTACCTTGCAATTGTCAGGATGCGCTAAATTCTTATTATATAGATTTATTTTCGCTTAGTTTGAACGCGTGAAGAATGGAAGTTTTTTTGTATGCATAATGCGAATACGTACTGAAAGCGCGGATTTTATCATTCAAGAATAATAAAATCCTTCGGTGGCGCGCGGGGTAATGTAACGTTGCACGTTATCATTCACGATTTAAAAAAGAAATAAGTAATAGATTTCGTTATAAAACTCTAAAAGCGCATACGCGATTGTGCGCACGACTGTACTGGCGCGGATAGCAACCGCGTCAGCAGTTTTTTTACGTATGGGATTCTCCTACTGGCTTGGATTTGCGCCTCGCCCCGCGAGTCGCCAGTCCCAGTCCAGACGTCTTAAGCAGAGGACGGGTGCAGTCGCGTTCACGGGGAGGCTCGGGTCGTCATACGCGCTGCACACTAACAAATTTTATTTAATTTAAATAAAGGGAAAATCTCAATTGTAACCGCAGTGAAGTCCTGATTTTTAATATAATGGCGTCTTCGTACCCGTAAAGCTACATATCGTCTTGCACCCCGTAAGGGTAAGTGTTGAAACGTTATATATCTAGATTTTAAGAAGTGCTAGTTATCATTGCTAATTCGCTTCCAATTATGTTTTAGTGAGTTCCTACATGCTTAAATTCCTATTAAGGTCTGTGTAATTAAATTGCCATGTACACGTATGTGCTTTCCGTAACGGTAAAGTACCGTTATAAAATGGCGTCCCATACATTTGCCCTATCTTAGTATTTTAGTTTTTTTGTGCATTTTGTGCCCTACGAAGTAATTTAAATGTAATGAGAATGCCCTATTTTAATTATCGTGTTACAAATTAATTTTCTAAAAGGGCTATAAGTTTGCAAGCTTGCTTTCGCACATTCCTTTGTCTTCCTGTAACTCCGTTCTGAGTATGCATACCCACCAGCTACTTTTCGCTCCCTTGCTGCTAGCTTGGCGACATCGTTGGGGGTCATACCGGCCGGACGTTAAATTCCTGGTCCTAAGCAAGATTGATGTAATTCCAGGGTGCAACTTTACCCTTACACGCGTCGCGCCACCTACTTCCTTGTCTCGGCCGGCCTGAGAGCACGCGTGGACACCGACGGAGGGACTGCGACATACATCCCGCTAGCTACGGCGCTCCCCGGAACGTTCCAGAGTCACCCCAGGACTGCACTACCGCCTAGCAGACAACAGGGGGAGTACCTCACTACCGGCGGAAAACCAGTCAGGCTTAACGAACTTTACCACCCCTAGTACCTACAGTTAATACTGGGTTTTTTTCTTTAAATTAATATATTTTTTTTGTAAGCGTTTGGGTGTTTTCTTTGACCACCCAACTTACCCGCTTCATTGGCGCCCTTTAACGTGGTCAAAGTTTCATTGGCGCCCTTTAACGTGGTTAAAGTTTCATTGGCGCCCTTTAACGTGGTCAAAGTCTGGTTTCCGCTGTGTAGAAGTAGCTGGTGTTGGTTGTTTTTTTATGTTTGTGAAACGTTGCTTTTTGTTTTTTGGTTGCAGCAACTAGTGTGTACGTATTTCGTTTTTTTTATTATTTTAATTTTGTTTCATTAAACAATTCTAGTCATTTTTAATAATTAACTTATTTTTTTTAACATTTTTTTTTTTTTTAAATAGAAACGATTTTTTTTTACGGATTTGAATATATAACTCGTTGTTTTAATTAATTATTTATCAATTTTAATTTTGGGACACATTATTTTAGTTAATTTATTTTTGTTTGTATTTTAGCACTTTTCGGCATTTTATGTTCGCAAAATTTGTTACTCTGTTGTGTTCGTTACTCTGTGTTGTTTACGCATATCGCTTGTAGGTGCAATCGGTGTCACAAGTGTTAGTGATTGCATTAATTTTCTTCTCTGTGATATACATATTATTATTATTTTTCAGTTGTTTCACTAGTTCAGTTGAGTCACGCAAGCGTTGTTTTATATATTTAATTACTATAGTGATTCTTTACACTTTTTACTGTACACACTAGTTGCAAATTTATTTATTTTTTTTTCCTTTCCTGTATTTTGCGCTACTTTCGTGTTGTGTTTTGGTGGCGTTGTTATTATTGCCTCTTACTAAGTCTATAATTTTTTTTTTTCTTTTCCTTAATCAACCAAACGTTTTTTTTACCCACTTTTGTAACAGAACGGAGTAGGTTAAGTTTTAGTAACGCTCAACACTTACCCTATCACGGTTGGAGTTTTTTTTTCCTTGGTACATTTTATTTTTGGTACATAGTTTTCGGTACATATAGTTTTTCCGGTACACATTTTTTTTTTTGGTACATTACAATGGCTCACCGGGTAAAATTGTTGTCATTGCAAAAACCTGAATTGGAGTATGAGGTTGCAATTCGCGGTGATACTCCTGGCGCTACCGTTCAAGAGTTACGCGAACAAATTGTTAAGTTGGGTCGCATGTTTCCGTCTGAGGACATTCTTGAGAGCTCGTTACCTGCAACCGAGGATCTGAAGGGCGTAAACGATGCTTTAACTAAACTTAAGGCACTAATCGAGACAGCTCAGGATAGAAATGCATTGTTGCGTGCTCAAAATCTTATTAATCATCTGTATCACCGACTTAATCGGATCATTGTTGACAGTTCGACTCAGCAGGGTTTTGAATTTTGCGTATCGGAGTTTATGGCTCTTTCGGAGCGTTACAATACTGTTAAGGATTCGGGTACTGATCCTCTTTCCTTAACATCTGGCGAGCCGCAGGCGAGTGCCTCACCTATCAATGTTAGCGTCACTTGTGAGCGCAGCGTGGCCGGTGAAATTACGAAATTCAAATTTGACGGGAAATCGTGTGTACGTTCCTTTATTCAGCGCGTCTCCGATTTCGCTAAAGCGAGGAACATAAGCGGCGCAAAATTGTTGACGTACTCTACGGAGATTTTTACCGGCGTAGCTTTACATTGGTACCGTACCGTTCAAGACCAGGTATCCAATTGGGAAGACTTAGCGTCCCGCCTTAAGAGCGATTTTAGCCAGGACGATTACGATTTTAGGCTTGCTAATGAGATTAGGGCTAGAACACAGGGTGAGACTGAAAATATAACCGTCTACTTGTCAATCATGGCTGGGTTATTTTCGCGTTTGTCTAAGAGTATGTCCGAGGAAGAGAAGCTAGAGACACTTTTGCATAATATTCGGCCATGCTACGCTAGCACGCTTGCTTCTGCTCCCAAGATCACTAGTATCGAGACTCTGCGAATGCTCTGTCGTAATTACGAGAGTATTCAGGCTCGCATGGAGGGTTTTCGCGAACCACCTAAAGTTTCTAGTAGCACATTGGCACCTGAGTTTGCTTATGCTGGTCAGTCGTCCAGTAAATTTAATAATTATAATGGCTTCTCCAACCGTGCGTTTAATAGTAATTTGTATAACAAAAATGGTTACAATAATAACGGCTATGTTAATAAGTATAGGGGTAAATCTAATGCGGAGGAGAAGGGTGATGCCAAGGGCAGCGGTTACGTACATGCGTTACAACGCATCGGGGGGAATTCCGTTTATTGTCCTAGGTGTCGAGTTAATACTCATGCTTTTCGTCAGTGCACCGCAGATAAGAGCAAGGTTATTTGTTTTGTTTGCGGCGAGCCTGGTGTTAAGACCCCGGATTGCCCTAAGTGTGGGAGGGGTAAGCTAAATTCAAAAAAACTAACTAATCAGCAGGATTGTACCGGCGTTGCTGTTTCACCTAAGTTTGATAGCGAGGATTGGCAGCAATGGCTCCAAACAGTCAATATGTATTTCAATTCTTACAAAATTAGTACAATTCTGCTGGATAAACCGTTAAACGACTCGAGGCCTTATGCGCGCGTTAAAATAATTAACTCTACGCTCCACG
>JALPQI010007560.1:0-45121 GCA_025490895.1 Thaumatotibia leucotreta | reverse complement strand
AACCCATATTATAGTTTGTATGAATGACTTTGCCTACCCACTCTAATATGCAGATCACTACTAAACGAATATCTAAAATCTAGGCAGTAGTTACAACATCAAAAACTTCATCAGCCTACTAAACGAATATCAAAAATCTAGTCAGTCAACATCAAAAACATCATCAACCTATAAACAGTCCACTGATGGACAAAGGCCTCTTCTATTACTTAAGAGTTTGGACGCAATAGGAGGTGAATGCCCATAATCACCAGTGATGCTGGTGATCGCAGTAGTGTGTCCACTCCACCATGATAATGCTGCTGCCCATCACCAATCTTCAATAAATAAATGGTCAATGACACTTCTAATCTCTTAGTCGACTCTTACGTCACCCATATGGGAAGAATGGGGATGGTCACAAATGTATTCTTAATGCCGTCACGATACGGACAGTCAGTAGCATAATGACCAATTTTGGATAAAAATTGACGCTCAGGATATTTCTCAACATCATAAGAGAATTTCACGTCCTCCAATTTTCTCTGGGAAAGAGTAATTCAATTCGTAACTTCAGAATATTGCACATCTCACCTCACTCCAACTGTAGCCGTACCATGACTTTGCAAGATTCGGTAACATTAGGTTTTTCTCGATACGTAAAACGCTGGCTCCAATACAAGCACGATATAGTTCTTTACGTATCGAGTAAAACCTGCGACCATAATTATTATATAACATGGACATCTAACACCAGCTCAATAATGCCCCTCAAAACAATTGTTCAATTGTAGCAGATGAGCAGGACAGCGCTTTTCTTAACACCGAATCAAAACTTTGATTTACCAATCACAACTATTTTGAACTGGCGGCTTAAATTTATAAAAGTAGATTGATATTGAAAATCATTACCGTGACGTATTGAAGAGAGCGTGATACTTGTCAACTAAAATTCAAGAACGTGTTTGAAAGGCAATTTAGTATAGCGTGTGGCTTCCATGTTTTATTTACCTATTCGTAGAGTAAAACCTAACGTATCCTTTACTTTCCAACACATGGTACGGCTACCGTACGGGCAAAGTAACTAGCCACAGTTGCAAAGAATCCACTCCACGAAGTTTCTGACGCGGGATCCGAACGAATGTCGCCAGAGAGTCGTTTGAATAAAGTTAGGCCACTGATTTATGTGGAAACTTTTTAGGAATACTCCCTGGAATGTGTGTGTATTGTCTTTTGTCTTTGAGCTTTACTTGAATCCCATAGGAGTCTTGAGTCAATTCTGTTTAGACAAATTCCGACGCTTAGTTTCCCTCAAGACTGTGTGTTTAGCAAAATAACACAAGGAATTTTTATATTATTGAGAAAATACATTCGATTTTTCTTCTGAACTACGGAACCATGATAAATAGTTTTATTTAAATATACTCACAATCAGTAAAACGTACCTACATGTTCTACCTATAACAACGAGTTGTTGCATTGTACAAGTTTAAAATTTCCAAAGTTATATTTTTGATAATTGGAAAAGCCTTACTTTGAATACTCTACCTTATTGAACGTTGATTCGTCATCATCATCATCAGCAGCCTCTAAGTATCAGTTCACTGCTGGACAACGGCCTCTCCTTAGCCTATGCGTAATGCGTATGGACGCATAAGGAGGTAAATGCCCATAATCGGCCAGCAGGTCGCAAGGCAAGGTAGATCGCAGTAGTGTGTCTATGATGATCCTGCTGCCCATCATCAATTTACGATAAATAACAGGGTGCTTAGACAAGTTGCCAATCGCTAACGCTTAATCGTCAATCGTAAACGAAATGCAGCTAACTGTCTTTGTCACACTAATATGAAAGAGTGACAGAGAGGGAAAACTATGATACGCTTCTAAGCGTTAGCGATTGGCAACTTGACTAAGCACCCTGGTCAGTGACACATCAATCTCTTAGTCGACTCTTATGACACCCACGGGAAGAGTTGGGGTGGTGATAAATTTATTTTTACAGCCGGCTACACATGGCAACGTTGATGCGCGACCTTTTTGAAGGTTTTTACCTTTCTTCAAGGTCTTACATTTAAACCATTTCGGTTTCTGTACATTTTACCGTCAATTTATCAGCCCACCCATAAACAACCGTCAAAAGCTGCGAGCTAACGGTCTTCTAAATCCAAATAAACAGGGCTTCATCGAATCCTCATTCCGTCCTCACATGATTTATCCGAGGAGCGGGATCAAGGCGGGCGTAATTTATCGTTGGAGGCCCGAGTGTATTTCTATTGGTAGCATACGTACGTAAGACATTAACAAACCAGTATTGTTTGAACTGATTTAGTTCACTCCTAAAAATAAATATCCAATGAAATTGAAAATAATTAAATATTATCCAAAATTTTACTACAAATAAACTACGTATGCAAAATATTTCAATTAAAATATGAAAGTATTCACATTATTTCAGTGATTTCAACTTTCACGATCTACGAACAAATAAAACATGGAAGCCGCACGCCATATTAAATTACCTTTCAAAACGGTCCTGAATTTTAGTTGACAAGTGTCACCCCCTCTACAAAACATCACGGTAATGAGTGTCAATATCAACCTATAAAAACTTAAACCACCATTTAAAAATAGTTGTGATTGGTCCATCAAAGTTTCGATTGGCTCTTCTATAAACATTTGTCAAAGTCGTTGCGCCGAAATGTTCGCGGTGTTAAGAAAAGCGCCATGTCCTGCCCATCTTGGCATAATTGAACAATTGCTTTTGGGGGCATTTTTGAGCTGGCGTTGGACGTCCATGTTATACATATATGGTCGCAGTTCACGAATATCACGACAGACGGGTCTTAAACTAAGGTTTAATATTATTCTGACGTTTCGGGCATGACGTGTAGTATACTAAGTCATGACTTGAACTCACTTTTGTATTATAAATATTTAATAAACATTTAAATCAGCATGTTTCTAATATTTTCTATGAAAAAATCCTCCTAACGCGTATTCATTCACCGCGAGTGTGTTATAAATGTACCACTTAATGGTACAAGTAGGTACCATCCAAATACTCACACACCGTTCGAAATTTTGCCAGTTAGCTATTGAAAGAGCAACATACAATGTTGTATGTCATAATCACCAAATAAAAAAAAATAGAAAAACCGACTTCAACCGACTTCTCCAAGATCCCTTCATCAGACGACTTGATACCAACGGGACTATCTCGGTTTGTTTTGAATTCGGTCAAAGGTGCATTCAGACCAAACGAGCATTCGTTATTCTAACCCCCTACTCTTCGAAATTCGATCGTTACACAAAACGTGATTCGTTGATTTTGTAGAGTGGGGGATAGAACAGCGAATGCTCGTTTGGTCTGAATGCACCTTGAATTATTGAAATCGGTTTTCGTGATTTTGAGTTATTCATCCATTTGTCGTGCACATGCTTAATGCAAATTTAAGACTGATCAGATATGATTTTTAGAATCAACTTTCGAATGAAGAATCATCGAAATCGGTGCACCCAGTCGTAAGACTTGAAAGTTCTGAGGTAACAAACATAAAAAAAATATAAATATTGGATGTCATATACCAAAGAAACAACGATCAAGATCACCAACGTCCGAGGTGGGGATGGGGATCGAACCCACGACCGTGCTCAGCTTTTGCGGCTGATGCCTTAGCAACCACCAGTCAATCTTCTCGGGTTTAATTATGCAATCCCTTACAAAGCTAGGCGCCTTTGACCATTCTCTAAGGGCAAGCAATACATGCCTGCACCTCCTATTAGAATACTTTACAGTTTTCTAGAATTAGCTAGAGAGAGCTGGTGCTGCCATCTATCTGTTTTCACAATAAGATCAATAAAAAATTATGAAAAACAAAATCATAATTTTGTATTCTTAAGAACATAGCCTAAGGTTGTAATGTATTACTTAATTACTCTTTGGATGAGCGGTGCTCTCTTAGCACAAGTGTATTAATTAACACTTAAAAAGACCACCAGTGTAGTAAGGCACCAGTGTAGATATTGTTATTACTTCTACAGCTATCGAATAAAATATTTTTGATTTTTTTTTTGATGGACAATCTAAAATTGAAGCTTGTCAACGTCAAATACTTTTTATTTTTCCCGCGCAGTGCAGTCTGTCACCGAGGCGAGAAATGTTGAAATGTGAATTGTGAAATGGTCAATAGTAAAAATATTAAAATATAAAATAAAAATACAGTTGGAAAACCTCCTCCTTCTTTTGAAATCAGTTGAAAATACGTTTGGCTGAGTCTCCGCCTCGCCGGTCCTAGGTAAAAATTCGGAATAACGCCTAGAGCCGTTAATTTTGGCGACGAGGCGAGATAACACAGTCGACACCTTTGATAAAAACATACAGAACCTTTTCTCTAATTCATTATTGCAGTATATTTTTTTATTTAGCTCATTCTTTAACCCTTTTAAGGACGAGGCGATTTCAGAACCACAAATGTAGTTGACAAACATTTTCATTCTTGCTTTATGAAATAACTAAAACTGTATTGTATGTTATATTAGACTCATAGTAGGTACAGTATTTTTAGTATTATTTTTGGGCACTAATATAATTATGACGTTTGAATTACCTATACATATGTTTTGCATTTTATACATATCTATAGTTTTGATTCTTGAACGTTCCAAAAGATTTAACTGTTTCCCCTATAATTCTAACTACAATTTTGAAGTTATTATGATTTATCTAAAGTATGAGTCCTAAACTTTGTCGGCCTCCATAGTCTGGGTAGTGACCCTGCTTACGAAGCTGGAGGTTCCGGGTTCGAATCCCGGTGAAGGCATTATTTGCTGTTATGTATTTATGTATCTATCTATTATGTGGATCGTCGCTTGGTACCCACATCACAAGCCTTAATTGAGCTTACCGTCGGACTAGGTCGATTTGTGTAAGATCTCCCAAGATTTTTTTTATTTATAAACTAAAGAATGTTCTAATCATGTAAAGCTCTTGTTATTGTCTTTGAGATATTTTTGACAAAGCAAATATGTAGCAAATTAAAATAAAGCCATCGTCATTTGAATTTCCTTATGTAAGTTTCTGATAATTTATGGAAATTATGAGAATATTCTGCAACTTATACATTGCTATCTAAAGCAATCAAAATGGATATAAAACTACTTAACATTCTCCAATAAATTGCTTCTGTTTTCTCTTTATTTCATTTTCCAACAAAATAATAAGCAATAAGTCGGAATCAGGACGATCGCTGAAGCATCAGTAGAATTTTAATAAGCATTTACTTATTCAATAACACTCGAGAACTTCGGTCTGTCCACATGAATTTAGGAAGTTCGAAGTTCTGACTTTAGCAAGTAAATGATTTAGATTTAGATTTATTTATTTCACAAAATAAATTACAATATAAATTAATTGTTACATTAATCTATTTGAATTTAAATTATGATCGTCCAAAAAAAATTACATTCATTAAAATAATGTCAAAAAATGAATATAAAACAATAATAATTTTAGCATTAGATATAAATGATCAAATGTAAACAATAGTAAAAACAAAGAAGAACATCATAATAATGGCTTATAATATATGTATGTAGGTAAGGTCAAAATAGGAAATCTGTGCTAAGCGAAGGCTTCAGTAAAATAGTATATGCAAAAACATTAGCTTATAGACTAATCCCTTATAGTAAAAGACTGAAAGGGACCCGGTCTTATAGTAAAATACTGAAAGGGATCCGGTCTTATAGTATAAGACTGAAAGAGACCCGGTCTTATAGTAAAAGACTGAAAGGGATCCGGTCTTATAGCATAAGACTGAAAGAGACAAGCAAGACTTAGCGGCTTGTTAAGTTATGACATATTTATGAATATGGGAGTAACACCCTTATCAGCATTTTTATAAGACGAAAAGTAACACATTTTGTAGGAGACTTTACTTACATGAATAATAATTTAAACTGGATAGTGATATGCAATAGATACCGTAAAATGGGGTGAATATGAATTGGCACAGTTGGGTCACAAAAACGGCGAGAGTAGGGATAAGAAGAGGGGGCGAGTTGATGCTTATGACTAGGCTTAGGACTTTTCATAGCATATCGTGGTTCTAAAATCCTTAGAGCCGCTATGTGTAAAATTTTCGAAGTCAAAGTATATTGTAATATTAAATATAATGATTTAAACCTACTGTCACATCGTTACTGAGTTAATTTTAATCGAACGTAATTAATTTTAAAAATCAAACTTGATTTCATAAACAGTGTTTACGAAATTTGTTATATCAGAAACCATAAAAAAATGAGACAATTAGGTTTAAGACAAACTAGAAAAAGCCAAATTTCGATTGTCATCGAAATCAGGGTTCTGATTAGCTATGAAAATAACACGAAAGAACAAAAATACAGTATCTTTCGTTACAGAGCTTCGCTTGAACCTTTCGCATCTTTCAGTGTTTTCGTGTAAAATACTTTTTTTGCATTATTTTATTGAATTATGATACTCCGAATGTATTGGCTCTGGTACAAACACGTGACTTTTCATTTTGCTCGGGCTAAATCTCAATATCAGTTGAATAAAGAGTTTAAATTATGATAAAATACTTATAAATTCGAATCATTAATCTATGTTCTATGTGACGTCAACGGGAAGTGCAGTCTATTTACTTCAATAGTAACGTCAGTTTTGTTTTTGTTCGGAAGTTACATGTAATTTAAACGAAAGATTCGAAACTTACGAGAAAAACAACATGATACTTTCGCCATTTTCATCGCCATTTCCGATCTAAGACTTTTTCTAGTTTCTCTTGAAACTAATTGTCTCATTTTTTTATGGTTTCTGATATAACTAATTTCGTAAACACTATTTATGAAATCATGTTCGATTTTTAAAATTAATTACGTTCGATTAAAATTAACTCAGTAACGATGTGACAGTAGGTATAAATCATTAGATTTAATATTAAAATATACTTTGACTTTGACTTCGAATATTTTAGACATAGCGGCTCTAAGGATTTTAGAACCACGGTATGCTATGAAAAGTCCTAAGCCTACTAAGCTTATGACCCTAAGTGGTTAATTAGGTCAGATGTAAACAAAGCAGTCTCGAAAAAATCGCCTAACTCAACTGCCGGTATGCTGGATACCTACTCGTATATTGCCCGAAATACAAGCAATTCGCTTTCCCGCACCGCAAACACCGAAGTTCAACAATTTCGGGATTTTGTCTCTATCACTTTAACGAAGGCGTCATTAGAGTGACAGAGAAAAATCCCCGAAATTTACGAATTTCGGTGTTCGCCGTACCAGGCTAGGGGCGACTACGCACTGGTCGACGAAATGTGAGTGGACCCCCCATAAAATTAAATTAAATGAAATATTGTATTTCATTTCCAGAAGACGCAGTGTGGGCAGACCTCCCACAAGATGGTCCGACGACCTGGTCAAGGTCACGGGAACCCGCTGGAAGCAAGAAGTACAGAACTGGTCATTTTGGCGATCATTGGGGGAGGCCTATGTCCAGCAGTGGACGTCTTTTGGCTGAAAATTTATTTAAAGAGGAACATAATAAGGAAATGGATTAATGATTTAGTAATCATAGCTGGAATCCACTGGATTCGAACCACCACACAATCAATCAAGGGGAATGCTCTGTGGGATGCCTATGTCCAACAGTGACCACCCAAGGGCTGATAATGATGATGCTGATTAAAACGGTTGAAAGCATGTGATATACTCTATGAGAATAAAATCCTTGCAATACGAAATGATTTATTTGAAAAGTTATCTCTTAAAAGTCCCTCAAAGAGAAACATGTTCTGACGGTCACAAAACGCGCTGGTTTATTCTTAGAAACTTGGGGACTTACCATGTGTTTGCGAATTATTCTAACCCCTTTATTCATACATATTTTGAGGAACAACTTGTGTTATTAAATATTTTTAAGTAGGAACACTATTGTGGATACTATAAATATTAGATGTAGGATTGTAAAGTTATGTGGAATTATGATGAAATCACTTCAAACATACCTGTTTTTTTCGGCTGTAAGATTACACGTCGAGCGAAATTGGTCTAAACCAGGTAAATAATTATATATCGATTGCTAAAAAAAAAATACTGTTTTTATTAACCCCTTAACGGGCAAGACTTAAAAAATCCTGAGTTCCAAGCCTCAACGCCATTATGTAGTACAAAATATTCTGTACAAGAAAAAAATACAAAAGACAGTGCTATAGGGTGGTTGATTTTGAGACCAGTGCCCTATAAAGGGTTAACCCTTTACAGGGCCACTGGTCTCAAATTACATGTAGCCGAAACTTTCACAAGAACACGAATTCTGCAAGAATCTTGTTTAAAAATTTCAAGATCAAAAGTTCGAAAGTCTTTTAGGCATATAATTATGTCCCTGTCACTCCAAAGAAGTCACTCATCAGTGTGAAAGAAACACATCCTCAAAATTAACGATTTTTAATTTTCGAGACTCTCCAGCCCATAGTAAGGACAATGCGAGCAATCTCTTTGGCAAGGAGTTGCTTTTCATGCGTTAATAATTCTGAAGTTACTTTAAACTTTTCCTTTTGAATCAGTTTTGCTTTTTACTCGTACCAACTGTTTTGTGGTAGCGTCATCGGTCTATCTCAGTCTACTACTGAAATGAACATAAACCTCTCCCAATGCCATTACTTCTACATTAAAAAAAATGTTTGAATGCATTTGGATCTTCAATATATGTATGTAGATGAAAATTGGTATAGTCCATTTCAAATACGAAGGCCCGATTCCACTTGACAAAGTCATTAGGCGGCAACAATAGGATCAGTGATAACAAAAGATACTTGGCCAGACCCTTTTGTAACGTGATATTTTTTGCATACATCGGTGGACGACACGTGCCAATTTGTAGTGGACCAATAAAATGACAAAAGTTACCAGTGCCATCGGGCCTTCGTATTTGAAATGGATTTTACAGTCAACGATGCTGAGATGAATCCGCCACAATTCGCGAAATATTCCAAAATGTTTGCATGAAACATTCCTTTTTTGTGACCAAAAATGTACAAGAATCTGTTAACAAAAAGGAAACCTCTATACAAATTTTCTGAGACATTTTGGGAAATGAGTTAGATCTTGCTCATCATCATTGACTCGCCCAACCTACCGTTTTTTAGAAATACGAGTATCAAAGATGTGATCACAATGTACAAATTTTTGAGAATTGCACACCTATGTGTATGGATGCATTAGGAGCTAAATATTCATAATCGCTACGCTGGGTAATTGGATTGGAGACTGCGTGTATCTACTATGGCAATGCTGCTGCCCATCTTCAATAAAGAATCATCAGTGACAGTTAAATTCAGTTCAGTTCAGTTCAGTTGTCAGCCTCTGTAGCCTAGTTGGTAGTGACCCTGCCTACGAAGCTGGAGGTTCCGGGTTCGAATACCGGCGAGGGCATTATTTGTGTATTTATTTATCACAAATATTTGTTCCTTGGTCATGGTTCTCTATGTATTTTAAGTATCTATACAGGGTGTTTGGTTAGCGGTGTCGGAGCTTTTAAGGGCTTAAATTACAATCAATTTCATCGATAAATTACCAAACAATTTTTTTTTTGTGCCAACGATAATTAAATGGCGGCCATTTTAAAATTTCAAACAGACGAATACGGGCGCACGTGATATTTCTGGAATTATACGTTTGTTATCGGTCCTATCCTTGCAAAAACAATCTCGTTAGAGAGCTCATTAGATATGCAAACTAATTAAGCTAATCATTTGACTCAACTATTTGAACAACAAGGCTAAAAAAATTTTTTTTAATAAAAAATTGTAAAAAATTCACCTTAATTTTTCAATTAATTTAATTTTGCATGAAAACTAGGTCGTTAAGATAGGTTTTTGGTGTTGTTATTTATTAGTACAGTATGGTAGCTAAAAAATAACACAATAATTACAGTTACACCTTAAGTACTTTAGGAAATACAAGTGCTCAAACATACACCAAAACAGCTGCATTTAGCGTTCTCGATGCAAAATCCATAAACAAACGAATGTCAGCAGCGTACTGACTAGTGAAGTGGCCGCCTTCCATCCATCCAGTGCATGTTTGAGCACTTGTAATTCCTAAAGTACTTAAGGTATAACTGTAATTATGATGTTATTTTTTAGCTAACATACTGTACTAATAAATAACAACACCAAAAACCTATCTTAACGACCTAGTTTTCATGCAAAATTAAATTAATTGAAAAATTAAGGTGAATTTTTTACTATTTTGAATAAAAAAAAATTTTTTTTAGCCTTGTTGTTCAAAAAGTTGGGTCAAATGATTAGCTTAATTAGTTTGCTTATCTAATGAGCTCTCTAACGAGATTTTTTTGGCAGGGATAGGACCGATAACAAACGTATCATTTCAGAAATATCACGTGCGCCCGTATTCGTCTGTTTGAAATTTAAAAATGGCCGCCATTTATTATCGTTGGCACTAAAAAAAAATTGTATCGTAATTTATCGATAAAATTGATTGTAGTTTAAGCCCTTAAAAGCTCCGACACCGCTAACCAAACACCCTGTATGTATCTATCTATTATATATCGTCCATTAAATACAAAAGCGACACAACTCAAAAACCGTGAAAAATTATTTTATTGCAAAAACGACATTATCAGCACTAATATTTTACGTGACACTAAGACACCTATCGATTTGACGTTAGTAAGTATCAAAATTATGCAGGTGCCCTTTTTGCACTATCGCTCTTTCGAAACTTATTTCAGTGCTAAACTGCCATTTTGTCAGTTGCGACTCGACTGTCGACCAAAACACACGACATTTTTGTGAAAAAGTGCCATGAAACGAAAAAATAAGTGATTACGTTAAAAAATATGTAAGCAAAGGTGCCATATTTATAGATGTGGCCGTTTTGAATAAAATAAATACGTAAATATTATGTTTCTTTATATAAAAAGGAGTCGCAAAACGGAATGTGGCAGCTTTAATTTTAAAATATCATCTTAAATTTGATTTTTCATTCATCAAAACTGCCGTATTAGGATTTGCAACCTTTTTGAATTAAAAATATATTCGAATGCATCAATCACAGGAGCCATATTTATACATGATGCAGTTTTGAATAAAGTAAATATGTATGGTTTAGATTTCTTTATAAACAAAGGAGCCGCAATACGGAATGTTGAATTTCAAAAAACATTGTTGCATTTACAAACGTTTTAATTCAGTATAATATTAAAATCCATAAATGTACCAGATTGAACGTGGTACTTTGTATTGTGTTCGTTTTACTTAAAAGTATATTAGAGATTGTGTGGAAGATGACTGTGAATTTTGTGTACCTATAATTGCGACTACGAAGAAACAATAATGGCATAAACTTCGGATTATTAAGTATTTGTCATATTTTCCTATTATATTATTTGTATACAATACAAGTAAAACAAACAAAGATCTAACCCCGGTGTATGTTTTAACGAATTATTTTTTCTGTTTTGGGACTGCCAACATAGGGATGATGACTGTATTTAAAATAAATTATTAGACATTATGCACGACATCATACACGAATAAATTATTACTAAGATATAGACTACAGTCATTATTGTACAGAACTTTTATTTAATATAAATGTAGTATACAAACGTGACGTTACTTTTGTGTATTTCATGTAAATCTTTCAAAAATCGAAAAAAGATGTTGACTTGACTTGACAGTCATCATGCCTATTGCTTCACTACATAGGTAGTACCCAAGTACTTTAGCGTTAAACTGTCATGTCGTCTAGAAAAAAAAATGGTTACATTATTACTAATCATAAGTAGATTTTTAGGAAAGACTTATTATCTCTGCAATTAAATATTGAAAGATATACTTTTGTATCGGTAGAAATTAAGTTCTTGCATCAATTCTAATGAAAAAACTAGTAAACCGTCAAAACATATCAATTTGGAGCATTTAGTATGGGATCATATTAACCACCATACAAATACAATACACATAGAAAAAACAAATAACTAAAGATGTACTTAACCGATATTTATTATTTACGTGCTTTTAGGTGGGCTATTTCCAGTTTATAGTAAAAATAAGTGGTATCAAAGTATTAATTCCATTCTCAACAATATAACTTTGATCGCGTTGTATTTATTTTATATTTATTAACTAAAAGTACCACATTTTTTTATATAGCAGGTTGATTCTTGCAGAAAACCGGTAATTATATCTGAATTTTAAACTAGTACGTCCGTTAAATTCATCAAAATATGTAACCAAAGTTAAAATTAATCAAAGTAACCCCGGTGTACGGTACCTATAAACATGTTCTGACAATATGTAAGTAAAGAAACAGTAAGAAAAAGTTTTGTCTGGTTCAGTTTTGTTAAAAAAACAGTATTTCTATGTTTAAGACATGATTTTATGTATGATTTAAATGAAATAACTGCTTATTTTTTTGTATTTGTGGCCTTTCATGGAAAAAAAAAAATCAGAGTTAATGTTATTTTTTTATGCAAAACGGACGTATACGCTCATAAAAGCTTGCACAGCACATATTACTTTCTAATAACCAAACACATCAAAAGAGGGTTAAAATACCTACAAATTGATATATAACACATATAATATTAATGCTGTAAAAAAATTTTGTGAACAAAAAACGAATACAAAATCTTTAAACAGCTCCCCTGTAAAAAGTATTTTTTTGACATGTGTCGCTTTTGTATTTAATGGACGATATATCGTCGCCTGGTACCCACATTACAAGCCTTAATTGAGCTTACCATGGGACAGAGTTGGGCAAAAAGTAATATGATTACTCCTTCCGATTACTTTTGTATGTGTACTTTGTAATAATTATTACAAAGTACACATACAAATGGAATTTATAGAAGTAATCATATTACTTTTTGCTCAACTCTGCCATGGGACTAGGTCGATTTGTGTAAGATGTCCCAAGATTATTTATATTTATTTTAATTTCTGTTTCGATTCTACTTAAAAAAGGCAAGTCAGCGATAAAGTTTGTTTCAAAAATGAAATTGTATGGCAAATATTTATTAGCATCAGATACTGTATTACGTAAAATCGTAAATGAACAAGTTATGACAAAAACGACAAATGAAGTGCAAAGGGTGAATCAAAAGACTGAGCTTTACCATGTTCTAAGTGCAGTATTACGAATTTACATTTTCCACGGCCTCCATTAAATCACCTTGTCAAGAGGTTTTACCTTTCCTTTAGCGGTTCCGTAACTTGACGACGAGAGCCTAAATACGCTGCGAAGTGTGTACAAGTATGTCGTTAACTTGAACAAGTTATTATGGCAGCTGGTTAGGAGTACTAGTAAGTTGTTTTCCGCGTTTTATAGACGTGCAGTGAAAGGATACGGACGTTCAAAAATATATGAACACGCCTTTATTGCCACAACGATAGAGGCGTTATCAGATAGTTTGATGCGTTCCGGAGTGTACACGTGCTATGAGGTCTATGAGTATTCCATGTGTGAAGTTTTCATTTTACGTATTTTAAGTAAGTACGGTGCATGGTGCAATAAATTATTAGAATAAAGACTTTGGTGAGAATCACGTCAAAAATGCGTTGGTATGATGATAATAATATCAGAAAAATCAATATCAAGCTTGAAATGACCTCAAAGAGCACAAAATAGATAGATATGGCAAAAAACTATAAGATTGAAAACGGCTAAGAAGAAGAAACGCAAATTGTATGTACCTAATTGGTGCGTAAGAGATGCTTGGACATGTAAACTATGCAGAATTACAGAATTTGGTTATAATTTAATTGTACTGGTTAGAAGCACAGTAGAATAAATAATACGAGAGTATATTCTGGGCAGTATTTACTTCCACTTTATTCAAATTAGATCAATTTGATCAAAACTAGGTACCCTTATCTTATCACGTTCATGAATCACATGTGATGCATTTGAAGGTATTGATGATACGTGCATGCAGCATATATATGATGCACGACCCTATTTCAATATAGGGATAATTTGAAATTTGCGCGTACGAGCTAAGCTACGTTAACTTACCCGCACGTATCAGCTGTAAAAAGTGACAATTTGATAAAATTAGGTATTGGCGGACTTTTAATACTGTTGCCAGGTTATGCTTGAAATTTTGTGCGAGAATTTGCACGTGAAAGGTGACACTATCGATTTTAGCTGCACATGGAGAGTGTTATAATCATCAGTACGTATGGTACATACAATGAATCTAGTAATACTACTAGGAATCGTCGTAATTAAAATCTGTACCCCGAATCCAGGTCGCAACACTCGCATCGACACTCGCGTATAGCAATGCAAGTGTCGTGCCACTTGCATAGCAAGTACGCTCATTACTGCATGTAGCTCTTGCTTACTTGCACCCTAGTGAAATAAATTAAGCGAATCGATAGTCGTATTTTCGTGTTTGGTTAGCTCTAGATTGTGCAAAACGTAATTTCGATCGTGATACCATTGAAAAATAACACTAGAACAGACTGAAATTATAGTTTTGTTTTTCTATAGATAAGTAGAATTTTCAACCAAGTTAAAACATAAACCAACGGGGGTGTTGACGACACAGAATGTAACAAAACTGTAGGTACTGTTTCATCGATGATTGTTTAATGATACAAAAACAGTAATTCTTGAAATAATTAATTGATATGCTGAGAATGTTCGCATTCATCAGTACGTACCTAGATCATATGTTCAATGATTATCTAGTAACAATACCAAGTGGCAATCGTCGTAATTAAAATCTGTACCCGAATCCAGGTCGCAACACTCGCATCGTCACTCGCGTATAGCAATGCAAGTGTCGTGCCACTTGCATAGCAAGTACGCTCATTACTGCATGTAGCTCTTGTTTACTCGCACTCTAGTGAAATAAATTAGGCGAATCGATAGTCGTATTTTCGTGTTTGGTTCGCTCTAGATTGTGTAAGACGTTGTTTTCGATCGTGATACAACTTAAATAGGTAAAAGACCATCGCAAATAATACTAGAACAGACTGAAATTATTGTTTTGTTTTTTCTATAGATGAGTAGACCTTACAACCATGTTTAAACGCAAGACAAGGTATGTGTCGACGACATAGAATGTTCCAAAACTGTATTTCATCGATGATTGTTAAATGATACAAAAACAGTAATTCTTGAAATAATTCATTCATAAGCTGAGATTGTTTGCATCCATCAGTACATATCTTTCAAAATATAAGCTTTACTTGTTTTGGGGCTAAGTTGATTTGTATAACATGTCAATATTATTTTTGTATATCGCTGGATGAAAAAAAACAAGCGCCGCCAAGTTTTTTACTGGTTCTTCTCGAGTCAGTTTAGTTAGGGTTAGATCTGGAAATAGTTTTAATTTAATGTGTAACTTAAGTTTGTTGCCGTTCGAATTTGAATAAATAATCATTTGACTTGAGAAACAAATGGAGGAGGCTTATATTCGGGAGTGTGGACGTTTTTCGGATGATATTATGATGATGATGTTGATGATCCTTTCCTCGATCATTCTAATCGAAAACTTCCTAAATAAATATGCTTTGAAACCACCATTTCCCATCATAGTTGGATAAAATCCAATTTAAATTTTAAAATGGAAATGGAACTCCTACATTTAGTACACCGCCGCCATGTTGAATTTGTATTTCCACGAACACGAGTGAAGCATCAGTCAATATCTTTAGTAGCCGTACCATGAGTTGGAAAGTAAAGGATACGTTAGGTTTTACGTAATAAAGTATAAGTGAAGGGTCCACGGAAAAAAACATGTCCAAAGCCTAAAAAAATCAGGGCAAATTCACACCTTATTCTGTTAAAATAAATAAATATCTTGGGATATCTTACACAAATCGACCTAGGCCCACGGTAAACTCAATTAAGGCTTGTGATGTGGGGTACCAGGCGACAATATATAATAATAGATAGATACATATAGATAGGTACTTAAATATATAGACGGCCATGACCAAGGCACAAATATTTGTGATAAATAAATACACAAATAATGCCCTCGCCAGGATAAAATTAAGGTGGTTTTTCCTTCTGTAATTTGAATTGACGGCCTCCGACCCCGCGGTAGACCAAAGAAGCGATGGCTAGATGTCGTGAAGGCTGACATGAGTGTGAATGGGCTTACAGTAGAAGATGCCCAGGATCACGTAAAGTGGAAGAAATGTAGCAGGGAAGCGGACCCTGGCAAAGGCCGGGATAATGCTAGGTAGAAGAAGAAGAAGAAGAATTTGAATTGACTAAACATGTTATTTCCGTATAAGTTCGAGTATAAGTAAAGTATCCTATCGCGCTCGCACTCACATACTGGAACGAGCGAGATGGCCTGCTTTATGAGCAGGGACCGGAACCGGTATTTTCCCCATACAAAAGACCGGTTCTTTTTTCGTTCTTTTTCGTTCTTCGGTAAATGAATAGTAATTTAAATATACAATGTTGTAAATAACATAAAATATAGAGTACTACATAAAGAGTATAAAACATTTTAAAATATTGGGCTATTTCGAGGTTTTTATGAAATACCGGTTCCGGTCTCTGTTTACGAGTACGTGTCGAGTAAAACATAACGATACTGATAATTGCAAAGTCATGATACGGCTACATTACCGTGCTTCCCATGAGCTCATCATCAGCCTATGTTAGTCCACTGCTAGACGTAGGCCTCTCCGATTAACTATGCGTGTAAACGCATTAAGAGGTAAATGCCCATAATCGCCACGCTGGGTAAGCGGATTGGCGATTGCAGTAATGTGTCCACTATGATGACGCTGCTCCCATCATCAATCTTGTAGAATGGTCAGTGACACTTCAATCCCTTAGTCGACTCTTACGACACCCGCAAGAGGAGTTGGGGTGGTGACAAATGTATTCTTACTGCTGTCACCACACGGCATACGGTTTCCCATGAGCTGCCTCCGTGTTATTAACGCGGACTTACTTCTATCCATCCCGCACTTGCGTCAACACGCGCACCAATGTGCAAGCGAGTAAATGAGCATTTCACAAAAAGTTTGTACGTTTGGTTCACGTCTTTGAAATTAAAAAAACCGGCCAAGTGTGAGTCGGACTCGCGCGCGAAGGGTTCCGTACCATTATCAATTTATTATTAAAAAAATACAGTTAAATCAACCTACCTCAAAAACTATAGGAGATAATTTAATCAAACCAAAAATCGTTGATAATAGTTTATTAATGTGCATAACATAATATTCTTTTTGAATTTTATATTGCGTAGTTTAAAAAATAGAGGGGGGGGACACATTTTTCAGACTTTGAGAGCTGATATCTCGAAAACGATTTACTTAAATAAAAATGAGATGTATAAACCTTCATATCTTTTTCAAAGACCTTTCTTTTAATACCCGCTCGCTTATATACAACTAAAAAAATTTTTCTATCCCTCAGTTACATGTATGGAGGGCCCCCACCTCAATGGTTTTTTTTACAATTTAATATCATAATCCTGAAGCGGTTCATACAACACATATCCTAACCAAATTTCGTTACTGGAGCATTTATAGTTTCCGAATAAATCGGCTGTGACAGACGGACAGGCGGACAGACAGACGGACATGACGAATATATAAGGGTTCCGTTTTTGCCATTTTGGCTACGGAACCCTAAAAATGCTAGGCTGGTACAGTCAATGATGCTGAGCAAGATCCACCACATTTCCCAAAATGTTTGTTTGAAACATTCCTTTTTTGTCCCAAAAATGTTTAGGAATCTGGTAACAAATACTCATCAAATTAAAAATTAAAAAAACCGACTTTAGCCGATTACTCCAAGATCCTCGATTTATTTTCATCATTGGATTCCTCAAATCTAACTTTCTGTGATGAATGAAAATTACCAAAAGTGCCATACATGTATCTACCTATACCATTTGAAGAGATCCCTCGATTTGTCCAAGATCCCATTATCTGACCCCAACTTGGGACCATCTCGGGGTTATACACGTTCGGTCGCAAAAAAATTAAAATCCGTTCACGATTCTCGGAGATATCGGGTAACATAAATACAACAAAAAATATCAGTCGAATTGAGAACCTCCTCCTTTTTTTGAAGTCGGTTAAAAATAAATTTTCATTCAAATTTCCTTGGACATTTTGGGAAATGTGGTGGATGCTCAGCATCATTGAGTCGACCAGCTTACCGATTTTTATAAATACCTAAGACGTGATCTAAATGTACAAACTTTTTCAGAATTGCTCAAATGCTAATAACGCCGAGCTCATGGTACGGCTACTGTGCTTATCATGAGTTGGCAAGTAACGTTTACTTTAATGTATATTCGATAATGTAAAGTAGGAGAAGGTCACAGAACAACGAACGGAGTGGCGCAAGTAGGTATATTGTGGAGGGTCGCAAAATTTGTGATGAGACATGGTTTGCTGCAGTGTTATTCACTAAGGAAACTGCTTTGCTGTCAGCGCTTGCAGCTCGTTGACGAACGCAGCGTCGAATGTGTGAATAAGAGAATAGTATTGCTGCACTCGCTGATAAGCGACAGAAGCGACGCCAAGGTGCTTCGGCGCCAATTTCCGCAAACTTTCCTTGTCAGTCCTGCGGTAGACTATGTCGGTCTCGCATCGGTCTATTGAGTCATCAGAAAAGATGCTTTTCGAATATTACACCATAAATCGTCTGCCATAGACGCTAAGGCCATGATTGAAAGTAGGCCATCACGCTCGCTCCAAAACACAGAGTTGGAATGAGAATGCTGACAAACTGTAAAGTTGTACTTCTGCCAATATTTTGAGACTTGATAGTGTCATTTGATCTGTTCTGGATTCAGCTTAGTTTCAAAATAAGGATTTTTTTTTAATAAATGGCTGTAAGAAATGTTAATACTGCGTTTTTACCCATACATACCCATTGATTGACAATAGGAAAATGTGAAAAAAAAATCACATTAAATCTTCATAAGTCAAAGTCAAAGTCAAAATATTCTTTATTCAATTAGGCCCAGCAACGAGCGCTTTTGAATCGTTAAACTAAATAGCGAATGAGAGAAAAAAAAACTACCTCCGGTTCTAACCCTACACCACTGCCTGAGAAGAAACCGGCAAGAAACTCAGCGGGACTTACTTTTTTCAAATAATAGTTTTATAACATCTTACGGCTAACATGCATTAATTAAAAACAAACATAAATTTGATTTAATATAAATACAGATATAGTACATTAACTAGAGATGAAGTCTCTAATAGTCAGAACAATTATATAAATTTAATGAATTTTGAGAAATGTATAGATGTAAAGATATATGTAAAAGGGCATACAATTGTTTTTAGTTAGACGTTAAAATTAGCATTATGATACTGCTAGAGATGTAAAGGTCTCTAGTTGTCAGAGTAAAAAGAAAACAAACGGATACATTTCACTAAATCGGCTGTCCCAAATCAAAACCTAGCAAGGGACATTTTATGTCAAAATACGTTTTTTTAATGTATCTGCCCCAAATGTTGAGCTGCGTCTAATGCAAAAACACCTGTATTTCTATCTCAATTAGAATCAAAGTTACGAAACCCACCAAACCTAGCAAGGGCATTTCTTACATGCCACCAACACATTCAAAATCCTAGTAAGTAACATTTTCAAGTTCAAAAACCTGGCAACTGCATGCTATATTAGGTTTTTGAGTTTGTAAATGGAACACACTATATTTTTGAATATGGAAATTGTCCCTTACTAGGTTTTTGATTTTAAAAATTGCCGAAGGGTCGTACAAGGAATTAAAATATAACAATAAATAAAACCTATCAAGTCAGTAATGAGTGAAGTTTGCGTTCTAATGGTCGCCGCTCCCGCGCTCCATGTCTGCGGTTTTTGTCACCGCCCCGCGGGTGTCGTAAGAGTCGACAGAGGAATTGAATTGATATTGACCATTTATTTATCGACGATCGATGACGGGCAGCAGCGTCATCAAAGTGGCCAAAATATTAATAATTTTAACTAAAAGCTCAAGGCTTAAGGTTTTAAGTTGGTGACGAGACCAAGATTGTGTTCTAAAAGTGCGTGATTATGGAATTATGCAATTATTTAGGCTTCGTTTACAATTATTTTAGTTTCTACTGACGATTGGTATAGGGCGTTTTGGTTGTTAACCGACGAAGAACCGACCAAAAAATTGTACTTTTTGATAATGAACAAAATTGGATCTTTGATAATTCATAACGTCACTATCATTACGTGCATTATTTGTCGGTATTGTCCGTTGTCTCTATATGGAAGAACCCTTGACAAATTATCAGAAGCTTCAAATTACGACGAAGGTATTGATAAAACAAATCAAATTATATCAATACTTGTTGCTATTGTATTGTGTTTGTCATTTCTTTCTATTTCTTTCCACAACTCGACATCAAACGTGCCTATTTTGCGTGGTCCTGACGCTGGTCTAGTACCTTTTGGGGACTTCACATACACACTGGGATTTCTTCGCAGGTGTCTGCAGGTTTTCTCACGATGTTTTCCTTCACCGTAAAGACTTGTGAATATCAAAAGATATTTCGTACAAAAGTTTTTGAAAAACTTATTGCTGATTGAATGTTTATTGCCGTTTTTTTATTTTCGCTGGTAAGCCGATAGTCGCGTGTGTAGTACTGTTTATACCCGTGATATTCGAATGGTATGCACATGCATACACTCGTAGCAGAAGATGATATCAAAATTTTCTCCTATCAGGATCGAAAGAGCTCGCGATTTTGAGTGGAAATCATATTAAAAGTTACAAAAACAAAAAACAAGTGCGAGACAACTTTAAAAAAAATTACTCGTTATGGCAATGACCCTACTGGGGGAAGCCTATGTCCAGCAGTGGACATTTTATCGGCTTAGAATGATGTTTTTGGGAAGTTTCAATGTGTAGTAAATTGTTAGCAAGTATTTTGCAGCGAATCTCCCCGGGAAAGGACTGGTAGTCAGTAATTTCAAAATCATTTAAATCCCCTAGATTGCAATTAAATTACCATAAAACACACCGTTATTTTTATCATAATCAAGATTCATTCCGAAATTACCCGAGCAGAATTTCTGTAGTTCAAAATTACCCCAATGCACTATACTACTATTTTACCATACCTCATTAAAATGGTAATCCTAATCCGGATTTCAAAGTAAGCATTTGCTTGATTTTATATTTGACATTTAAGAGTTTACTGCTTACAAGCAGTAAAATTTACCATTTTTGTACCACTTGCTAGGTTTCAGTTTTGTAATTAACATAACATTTCTATTATTTTTTTGTAATCAGTTGTTAGTAAGGCACATAAAAGTTCTAAAAAGATACATATATTAAGTTTCAATAGTTTGTCTTATAAAGCAAGTTATACTTCTTTATATAAAACAAAGTCTTGTGAGATAAAGGTCTCTGCTACTATTTTTTTTTAACAAAATGTTTATTTGCCTCTCCTGTAAAATTTCGCTAAATACACTTACTAGGCTTTGATCTGGGACAGCCGAAATGTTTCAGAGATGTATAAGGTCTCCATGCGTCATAATATTAAATAATTATAAATAAACAAACATGTAGCGAATTCAATTTCTCATATCAAGAACAGCAGGAAAATTGTTTGAATTTAAGCCATGAGTGAGCTTGATTAGACCGGTCTCCGCAAACAGCACCCGTTCACGAGTATGACGCGTATCTCAGCCATCGCCTCCCTCAACCTTCTTTCGGGAAAGTGGCGACCCGATCAACGACGCCACCGTAAGCAGAGACCTTAAAGTGAGCATGACTGTGCAAGCTATCAGGCAGACAATATAATTTAAATACTATGAATGCTGACCATATTTAGTTTCATGAGAATTTATATTCGTACTTGCCCGTTACATATATGACAACTATCACAAGAACAAAAAAATAGAAATAGAAATAACTAGGACAGAAAATCTGAATACAAAATTAAAATTACTTAGGTGTAAAGGACTCTAAGTGTCGACATAATATACATTAAAATAGGAAAAATTAAAATAAAAAGATAATCTCGGAGATGTATAAAGTCTCCAAGTGTCAAGACTACATATTAGTAATACGGAAAAAAAAAAACTAAGATAATGACTATCTTACGTCAGATCTATAATTAATGATAACAATATGAAACACTAGTATGATAGTAAACATTCACTTATGTATATGATTTACCGAACACGTTAATCATCATCAACATTTACAAATTCATCTTATACAAATAATGAAATCATTTAAAAAATCCACACAATTTCTTAGTAATCAATGACATGATCATCATCATCATATCAGCCGAATGGCGTCCACTGCTGAACATAGGCCTCCCCCAAAGATTGCCACAATGACCGGTCCTGTGCCACCCGTATCCAGCGGACTCTTGCAAACTTCACCGGTCATAAAAAAAAAGTGTTGTTCGAAAAATAATATCCTAATATTTTTTACTTCCTTTGACGTCTAAAATGCATGGGTGAAGTCTATCGGCAGTCTCATTCCCATGTATAAGTGCAAGCGTGATATACGTACGAGCCATGAATTAGCAATAACGCACACTGTTATTTTCCCTCATCCCGCCCTCCCCTTTCCGTTATAAAACCACACGTGCCGGTTTGCGGTGTCACTCCTTCACCGTGGAAAATATTCCCACACGTACTAAGAAATTAGGCAATTCCTTCATATGCCGGACTATTAAAAAGTGGAATTCTTTACCGGCACATGTGTTTTCGCATACCTATAAATTGGGACCCTTTAAACGAAGCGTGAAGAAGCATCTAGCGGGCCAGCAAGGCGGTGGCAACTAACAGGTTACTGATTGTCTCCTGTTCGTTGCTGCCGCGATTTGGTTCTACTTTTCGCTTACGATCAGGTGGAGTGGAGCCACTTTGTTGTGCCAACATATAAAAAAAAAAAAACACTTTACTAGTCAACTCATGGCCATACCATGAGCTGGCCTACAGTATTAACGAGAACTTATCACTTTCGTCCCATCCCGCTCGCACTCGCAGGTTGGTGCGAGCGAGAGATACATAAAGACCGCGTTAATCTCACGATGACAGCTCATGGTAAACACACAGGTCGGAACAAGCTATTAGCAATGTTTGTCGACATAAACCAAATCTGTTTGTGTTTGTATTGACATAATTATTGTTGACTAGTTACTGCAGTTTGCATATCATCATTTTAAGCATAATAGATTGTACACGTGGATTATTAATTATATATTTCTCAAACATGCAATGAATATTGTCTTTACGTGCCTTAAATTAGACTCGGAAGTATTGCTTTTAGGGTGCAGTAACTCACTGGGATGGAAATCGAATTTCATAACACTTTTCAGGCCTGGGCCCTGCAAAGTAACCTTTTTATTTTAAGTTCAACAACATTGTCATTATTTTTTTGGATATTTAAAAAAACACTATACATGGCTCGGCGTGAAAACGGATTCCCGGCTTCGTTACCTATCCGGCTTCGCTCGTACGTTCGCTCGGCCGTATATACCAAATTGGCCGGATATTCTCATTTTCCCGGCCTCTGATGTAATATACTGTTTCCTATTAATTATTATAAAAACTAATCCATATGGTCTAAAATAGTGCAATACCGCGTAACTAGCACCTGTAAGTGGGTGAATCAACTTTTTTCTGTCTGTTATTGCCCTGGTTACGGCCACCTAAGTCACGCTGGTTTTATACAAAATTCTTCTTCTTCTACTTGCCGGTGGAGTAGGTAAATGCCATTCCGTTCGTAGTTTTGCTAATGTTTTGAGCTCCTGGTACGACACTACATTAATTTTCTCCTTCACTTGGTCCAAAAATGCTCGCCTTGGTCTCCCTTGGAACCCTCTTCCCTTCCAGTTTTCCTTCAATTACATTTTTAATATAATTGTCATGTCCTAACAGATGCCCCAACATAATGCCTCGTCTGTTCTCAATCGTCTTCATTAGAGATCTTTTCTCCCCTATCCTATCCAATACTTCCTCATTCGTTCTTTTCTCAGTCCAACTTACAAAATGATGCTACTTAAATTACTTAAGAAACAGCGAACATGGAGCAAGAGGAATGTTGTGGCCAGGCCTTTACAGTTAGTTATTAATGTCTTTACGTAAACTAAATAACAGTCCCCAAACTCCATTCTATATTCACACATTCAAAACAAACAGTAGTACCGCAACCACTCAAGAGCCACACGGCTAGTCCAATTACAACTCGTACCATTGATCTGAACAGTTGAAATGATTCGGGTATCTCTCGTCGGATCTAAACGCAGACAATCTAGTGGTGAAGCTGACTTATCTAAAATTGTATCACATTCAGTAGGGCTGAGACAAAAGTGTATAAAGTGTAGTATAACTATTCATGATAATTTTAGTATTGCCTTTTTGAGGATCACGGGCTTACAAATTCCAATTTTTTGATAGGCTAGCGCGGGGATATCTATAGTCCGTAGAGGACCTTTGAAGAAATGATGAGTTGCAGACATAGCAGAGTCCTCTACGTGTTAACCGGTCCCAGAATGCATAACTATTGACACTATTGAGAAGTAATGGAAAATACTAATGGGCTATGGTGATGGAGGATGGATGGATGGAATTAAAGAAAATAGTTCTCGGGTACCTGCCATAACAATGATCTGTCTTTGCTATCGAAGCAGGCGGTGACTTGTCGCCGACTAGATTGCTATTTTTATACTTAGATATTGATAAGTAATGTAGAATCCCAAGAATTTAACACATTTAGTATCTCGTGGACAATCAGTTCACAAGAAGATTGCTATCTGAATATACTAATCCAGTTGTGAAAACTGAATTCAAAAGTAATATCATTTTTCAAGATGGAATATTTAAATTTTATCTTTAGATAAGTACGCATATTTACCGCGTGTCGTCAGCAGTAACAAAACATTTGTCACTACCCCAACTCCTTTCATGGGTTTCGTAATAGGACTTAGGGATTGAAGTGTCACCGACATACATTTATTGAAGACTGATGAAGGCCAGCAGCGTCATCTTAGTGGACATACTACTGCGAACGCCAAAATTTCCCAGCGATTATCAGCTTTACCTCCTAATGCGTACATACCTATAAGTAACAGGTGATGCCTTTGTCCAGCAGTAGACTGTTATAGGCTGATGATGATTCAGAAACACGCTGATTGATATACTCATAATGCCTACGAACAAATAAGACATGGAAGCCGCACGCCATATTAAATTGCCTTTCAAAAACGGTCCTGAATTTTAGTTAACAAGTGTCACCCCCTCTTCAATGAACCACGGTAATGAGTGTCAATATCAACCTATAAAAATAAAATAATTAAAAAATTAAAAAACACGACTGCCGTTTTAAGCGAACTGAAAAGTAACAAATAATTCCTTTTTCAAATTAATTCTTGTGAGCGTATCTGCATAGTCATATAGACGCTTGTCTTATTACTTACTATATTTTGTTTAGATTGCAGTCGGTGAACCTCCATATTATATTTATATTTTCCGTAAATGAAAGGTTCCCCGACTGCAATCTAAACAAAATATAGTAAGTAATAAGACAAGCGTCTATATAATTATGCAGATACGCTCACAAGAATTAATTTGAAAAACTAATTATTTGTTACTTTTCAGTTCGCTTAAAACGGCAGTCGTGTTTTTTAATTTTTTAATTATTTTATTTATTTGAAACTTTTTAGTGAATTTGGAGATTCCTTAAAGTTGGAAAGAATGTCAAAAACCAACTTCACAGAGGGCTGAAGCTTCGCTCTGGGGGCCCGAGGAGTTCCCATCCCGCTAATTTTGGGCGAAGCCGAAAGGCACGCCACGTGAGGAACTAATGTAAATCTATGTTGAGCGAGTCCAAAGGGCGAGTTTCAGGGTAGGAGGCCAAAAACTGAGCTCGCGGAGGCCCGGACCTTCACTTCGAGGGCCCAAGCATGTCGCTTGCAAATTTAAAGAGAGGCCGAAGGCCGAGCTGCGGGATAATTGAAGTACCATGTTTCTTCAAATACCCCGGCATCTAAAAAACCGACATCCGCGTTGGCCCCAAAGCATGACGAGCGAGCCCACACTGTACAACCGTCCCTCTTAACTGATTTAATAATCGAACCGGAGGGCCCAAAGTGCAACGGTTCGATTCAACGCGCCGCATTGCGACGCGACGCGCTTTTGGCCGTTGGCTCTACGCGCAGCCGAGCTCCGCGTAGAGTCAACGGCCAAAAGCGGCACCCAGAGGCGCGCGAGTTCGCGAGGCGGAAGGCCGAGCTGCCAAAGCCCAGGACTACCACGTCAGCCGACGGAATAGTGTAACGTTAAAATGGATCCGACGATTGTTTCAACAACCTGCAAAGGCCGTAGAACGTACCCCGCGTAGGGCCGAAGGCCCGAATCGTTCCTCAAAGAGGCGCTGGTATGCGAGGCCGAAAGCCGAGCCCCCGGCCCGGACCACCGGAGCCAGAGGCACAGACTTTAACTTAGAGGGCCCAAGTGTCACTTGGAAATTTAAAGCAAGGCCGGAGAAGGGACGAAGTACTGCAGCGTATCTATCGGGGTGCTTCAAGCGCGAGCCCGATGGTCGGAGGCCCGACGAGCGAGCCCAAGCGGTACAACCGTCCTTCTTAACTGGCTTAACAATCGAAGCTAGAGCCTAGCGCTACCACACTACGTGATGGAATAGTGTAACATGAAAACGAATCGGAGATCCGTAGACCCGACGATCGTTTCCACAACCTGCGAAGGCTGTAAACTGAGCTCCGCGTAGGGCCGAACGCCAGAGCCCAGCGCTCCTTCGCTATACAATGGAAAAGTGTAGCATTAAACCGAATCTCACGGCCGCAGGCCCGAAAAATTGTTTCGAGAAAATACGGAGGCTGAAAGCCGTGATCCTCATAGGGCCGAAGGTCTGGAGCGCGACCACCCGGCGCGCTTGCCTGCGAGCTGCGTGAGACTCAAGTTTCCAGGCAAAACCACCTTCATTCATACCAACTCCCCTGCGCAAATGTTAAGGCCAAACCCGACCCTGATCTGATCAAATGGCCAACGGCAAAACGGTCAAAACCTTGCCCGCCCCCCTTTAGTGCTCCTCTGTAGCACCCTTAGAATATATCTAGCACCATATGTCTGACTAAGTTCGTTTTCTACTGACGTTGTTGTACCTATCATGTGCCTAATTACTAATTTGACATTTAACAAAATTGTAGGCTCACATTTTGGATGAAAAAAAAAAGATATTTCAAGTTTTAAATTTTATGCGCATGTTACAACACGTATAGCAATTTTGTTTGGCCACAATTGCTAATATGATTGTATTTTAGGGCCATTCCTCTGATATGCGAATCATATCGTACCTACGTAATTTTTTTGATATTGTATTCTGGCCATTCTCCGCAACGCTGGTCCAATACTTGTTGAGAACTTCTCATACATTCTTGAATTTTTACGCAGATATGTAAAAGTTCCCTCACGATGTTTTCCTTCACCGTAAAGCACTTTGTGTACAGTACTAGACAAAATGTTCTTTGCAGATGTATGCAAGTTCCCTCACGATGTTTTCCTTCACCGTAAAGCATGCAAGTTCGCACCACGATTTTGATACGAAATCGACTGTTTGGGCTATCATTTTTCCAGCATTTAAGTCGACACTTGTTTCCAACTAATATAATTATGACTGATCATTGAGCTATTTCTTATTAATTAACCGTTACTTTCGAACAGTTCGGACAACTGAGGCAGCTGTGGCAGCTTTTGTTAGTCATGTCATCATCAAAATATGACAACTTTACTTGCCTATGAATTGTTATCGGATTCAATGTATAACATTGTAAAGATTCTATGGGAAATTAATATTAACTCGTCTTGAAATTTTACTGTTAACACAGAAAAAAAAAATCGCCCGAAAGTCTCAACTTAAACTTTTGTCCGGTATTGTATTATCGTATATAAGTTCTATTTGAAAAACTCATCGGTTACGAGCCGGGGATTGAACCCACGACCGTTGCGTAGCAGCCGTGCATTTTACCCCTTGACCACAAGCGCGTAAATACAATGTATCTGTTTCATACACACTTCAAGAAGATGTGTCAACGGTGACAGTCCTGTTACGTCTTAGGCTTCGAAGAAAAACTTCAATAGTGCGATGTAGAACATTTCGAGTTTTCTCCTCGAAATATACTTAAACATATAACTTGTATATATATTTACAATCTGCACACAAAATGCTTTAATTTGATACCCAAATCATAGCATTTAGATGACATATTATTCTTTGCGCTTTAATTGTATTTTAATGAATCTGGTTTTTCTAGAATAAGTAACAAACATATACGTTATATACATATTCGTAATCGTTGTTTGAAGCTCTTCATTTTGATACCAAACTCGATAGGTTTCTTTCATATTTATTTTTTTTGGTTAAATAATATTGAATTTTTTGGCCGCCATATTGTTTTTAACGTGACGTCACATGTCCTATGTTACCCGCGACGTCACGACGATTCTAATGATACCTTACACTATTAAAAACGGTTAAGTAGTCGCGAAGATCTGCGCGTTTAAAGAAAATATGAAACATACATAGGGACTGAACACATATACTCTCCTTTTGGCAGTCGTGTAAAAACTTAAACCGCCATTTAAAAATAGTTGATATTGGTTCATCAAAGTTTTGATTGGCTAATTTCTATAAACATTTGTCAAAGATGTTGCGCCGAAATATGCGCGGTGTTAAGAAAAGCGCTATGTCCTGCCCAACTTGGCACAATTGAACAATTGCTTTTGGGGGCATTTTTGAGCTGGCGTTAGACGTCCATGTTATAAAATGGTCGCAGCATAATGCGTACATCCCTAATCTTCGAACCCGTTAGTCCGTGAAACAAGATAACGGTGAAGAGCGTAGATATTTGGACAGGGATTAGTGCTGGCTGGCTCTCGGTCTGTGATTGACCACTGTGAGGGGTTTACGCGTTGATCAATCATTAATTAGTATCCGAATAAATATAATTGAATGGTTAAACTCACGTGTACTTAGTCACTACGCGCGACAAGTTTCGGAGAGCCTAGAGTTACCAAGCTAAACCCTAAACTTGGCAGAATTTTAAAAAATCGTGCGTTCTAGCCTCCTCGCCGCTGAGTAGAGCAAAAAATTCTGTCTTAAAAAAATACAAAAAGTGGGTCGAAAAGTATGTATCTTTTATGATACACTGCCAAGTTAAGGGTTAAATTTCGTATCGGTTCTAAAATATAGCGATATTTAGTTTTTGCAGAAACGCACAGTTGAAGACTACCAACCATCTAAGTCATTCGGGGTAAAAATGCCCATAGCCGCCATGCTGGGTAAGCCGATTGGCGATCGCAGTAACGTGTCTGATGACGCTGCTGCCTATCATCAATCTTCTATCAAAGAATGGTCAGTGACACTTCAATCCCTTAGTCGACTCTCACGACACCCGCGGCAAAGAGGTGTGACAAATAAATTATTCTATTCTTACTACTTATTATATATTATTACTTACCTCTAAATAACCCGAAAGATTTTAACAACGCATTTTTGATGTAGAATCAAACAAAAAATATTACTTACATGACTTTTGTCATTTTTGGCGAAAAAAAAATCTCACTTACAATGAGTGTAAAGGTCTCTGCCCACTAGACCGTAGCATACCATGACCGTAGCATGAACGTATCAGACAAAAAAATATTCTTTGTATGGAAAAGTATGAGACTATGCCCACTAGGACGTTCCGTCACCGGCCAACACCGTCGCGTGCCATGCACGGACCGGCAAGAATTGTCGGCGAGAATATTTTGCCGGCCCCGACACGCTACGTGCATGGCACGCAACGGTGTGCGCAGGCGGCGAAACGGTGAGCATACGGGTTCTATTTACATTTTTGTATTGTATTTACAATTTTTATCCAAAACTCTCCAAATTTTTCACTTTTGATAGTGAGTAATAGTTTTCTTATGGCGAAACAACGCAAACAATATAATCAGAATCGCTATTTTCTGAAAAAAAACTTACTTAATTGATTGTAA
The DNA here is from genome assembly GCA_025490895.1 of Thaumatotibia leucotreta. Classification (NCBI taxonomy): domain Eukaryota; kingdom Metazoa; phylum Arthropoda; class Insecta; order Lepidoptera; family Tortricidae; genus Thaumatotibia; species Thaumatotibia leucotreta. The sequence continues at coordinate 15,112 of JALPQI010007560.1, read as the reverse complement.
ACCCGCAAACCGAAGATTTTCATCGAGATCGAAAAATATTACTTCGTTTCTTACAAACAAAATAATTAAAAGAAATATCAATTTTGAAACAGTCGTGTAACTTAACGAATTTATCCAGATAGATTTCACAATTTGTTTCTTTTTTTACATGGTAAGAACCATGCTTTTGATGTGTCTTTCTAAAATAAATTTTATTGGTTTTAGATTTTTATTACATTATGTACCTACACAAAATCGATATATCTTTTTTTTCGATTTTTTTTTCAGCTGCTCCATTGTTATTTAAAATTAATTATTGTTACAAAACTATTAGAAGATGTAAAAATAATCGAACAAAACCAGTACTTGACGGAGTCACATTGACAATCAAGACAAGAACATAATGTACTCTCATAAATCTATAGAAAATATATTTACCAATTCCAAGAAGTTTTAGTTTAATATCATAGATTACATTTATCAGTGTCTAGGTTACCTAGACATTGATAAGTGTAATTTAATACTTAAATAATATTAATGATAAATAAACACATTCCGCCATATAAATGTATAAGTAGCATAACTGACGATTCGAAAGTGCTTGTTGCTACTCAATAAATAATTTTTGACTTTGACTTGACTCAGCAACAACTCTAGTACTTCAATGGATTTTGATCGCAGTTTACGATGTCTGCTCAGAAAAATAGGTGTAGAAATGAACTCCTAGGAAAATACTAGCAGAGCGATAGTAGTCTAAAGGGCGCGAAAACAATTTGAAACTGATAAAACTGTGACAATGGAACGATAACGACGGATATGAATCGCTCATACTACGGGGATGATACGTAGTTGCGACGCGGATGATACGTGGTTGCGACGCGGATGCAACGGTCACTAAACGGGCTTAGCACGGATATGAAACGATGTACACACGTTATAGTGGGCATAGTAGTCCGTGTCGTCTCACATTCCGTGTCTGATACGTTCATGCTACGGTCATGGTATGCTACGGTCTAGTGGGCAGAGACCTTTAAGGTTTTTTTTTACAAAAACCTCATTTTTAAAAGGTTTTATTTCTCACTTTTTGACATCTATTAATGAGGTTAGTATTACTATAAACTAACTAACTATTCTCTATAATGGCACCAACGCAGTTAAAAAGACCTTTTGAACCGAGTTACAATTAGAAAATATGTTTTTTTTTAAATTGGTAATAACTCTGAAACTAGGCGATATCCAGAAAAGTTTATACGACATTATAATTTCTAAATGTGGTCCGGAACACACTGTTAAAATCTTTCGAGTTATTAGAGACCACGGCGTATACTGCGTGTATTACATGGCCAAATGTGTCCATAAGCATAGGTAATAGAAGAGGCCTTTGTCAAGCAGTAGACATACAAGTTTGATAATAATGTCGAATGCGTACGTACATCCCTAATCGTCAGACCAGTCAGTCCGTGAAACAAGATAACGCCGGAGAGCGCAGATATTTGGTCAGGATTAGTGCTAGATGGTTCATCTCGGGAATGCGAATCGACCGTTGAGGGGATTTGCGCGTCAAACGCTGATTGGCACTTGAAGTTTAAGCCTTAAGGGTACCTTAACATATTGGCCTTGACTTCTGTAGCTGTCGTGTAATCCTACCTCCGACTTGACTCTGGGTCAAGCACGAATGTTATGTCAAAAGACTTGTATTATCAATACTTTTCACACAAATTTCTGTTTAAAACGAATATTAAAATGTGTTTTTACAACGGACATAAAATTTCGCCGTTGGGGTATTTCCACACAGACGCTACATTTGAAGGGTTAACTCGCGACATTCGATTTTTTGTTGTCGAGAATGGTGGATCCCCGTTGCTCGGGCGAGAGTTTATGTCTAAATTCAACATGAGTATTACATGTGAGACAAATAAAATTGATTTGTTTACAGCAAGTAGCCCAGAGGTACGAGAACTGGTCAACAAGTATAAGGAATTATTTAACAAGGAATTAGGTTGTTACACACGTTCTGACGTAACTTTACGATTGAAGGAAGGTACGAGACCAAAATTCTGTAAAGCGCGCCCTTTGCCTTTTGCAATCAAGGATGCGGTGGAGGCCGAACTCGCAAGGTTAGTTCAGGTTGGTATACTAGAACCAGTAAATCATTCAGAATATGCTACACCTATTGTGCCCGTTCCGAAACAGAATGGTAGTATTAGGATATGCGCAGACTATTCTGTTACGCTAAATAAAGATATCCATATTGATAAATATCCTTTACCGCGGATCGAAGAGGTTTTCGCTAAGCTGAGCAACGGCCGACACTACTCTAAGTTGGATTGCAGTCAAGCCTACAACCAGCTTAAACTGTCAGAGGAATCTCAAAAGCTGACTACTATCAATACGACTAAAGGGTTGTTCATGTACAAAAGGCTCGTTTTTGGCTTGGCTTGCGCGCCAGCTATATTTCAGCGTACGATTGAAAATCTTTTGGCGGGAATTGATGGTGTGACAGTTTTTCTCGATGACGTTTGCGTGACAGGCCCGACTAAAGCTATACACTTAGAGCGATTAGAAAAAGTCTTTAACCGGTTCCAAGAAGCAGGGTTTCGGTTGGAAAAAAGCAAATGCACCTTTTTTCAGGACAGTATTACTTATCTAGGTCATATAATTAATAAGGATGGTTTACACAAATGTCCGAAAAAGGTAGAGGCAGTCACGAAAGTAGCTGTGCCAACTAACACGTCAGAATTAAAACGGTTTCTCGGTATGGCAAATTACTATCGTAATTTTGTCCCTAATGCCTCGATGATACTTGCACCACTCCACGAATTATTACGTAGCAATACACGGTGGGAGTGGACGGATCGGCAACAGGAATCGTTTGATTGTATTAAGAGCCGGAGGTTCTAGGTTCAAGGGCCAGTGAGGGAATTCATTTGTTTATCCCGAATTTGTTCCTTGGTGAATTGTTGATACTTCTGTTTGCAAATTATTTATCTTATAATTAGTATACATTAAGACATAATTAAGCAAAAGAATGTTTTATAAGCATTTTTTCATTCGGCCAACTCTCCTTACGAAATATATATTTTTTTCACAATAAAAAAAATTACTCCTCATCTGATGATGAAGATGTTGCTGATTCAACACTGGACTTTTGGACGTGGTCTTTCGGCGGATATGAATTATCATAGGCTGTTGAACATAGAGATGTTTTCAAGGTTCTGGACTGGAGGGGATATGGCATTAACATCAATGGCGAGTACATCACTCACCTTCGGTTTGCCGACGATATAGTAGTCATTGCTGAGACCATGGAGGACTTAAGTACTATGCTCGATGATCTCAGTAGAGTCTCTGAAGATGTTGGTCTTAAGATGAACATGGACAAAACGAAGATCATGTCGAACGTCCATGTGATACCAACTCCAGTGAAAGTTAGAGACGCTACACTCGAAGTTGTTGACGAATATGTATACCTGGGACAAACAGTCCAGCTGGGTAAGTCCAACTTCGAGAAGGAGATCAATCGTCGAATCAGACTTGGTTGGGCGGCGTTCGGGAGACTACGCAATATCTTCTCGTCCAATATACCGCAGTGTCTCAAGTCGAAAGTCTTCGACCAGTGTGTGTTGCCAGTGATTACTTACGGATCTGAAACGTGGTCGTTCACTATGGGACTCATTAGGAGGCTCAGAGTCACTCAACGAGCGATGGAGAGGGCAATGCTCGGGGTTTCTCTGCGAGATCGCATCAGGAATGACGAGATCCGCAGAAGAACGAAAGTGACTGACATAGCCCGAAGAATCGCCAGGTTGAAGTGGCAGTGGGCTGGCCATATTGCCCGGAGGACCGATGACCGGTGGGGTCGGCGTGTTCTCGAGTGGCGACCACGCACTGGACGGCGCAGCGTGGGAAGGCCCCCCACAAGATGGAGCGACGACCTGGTAAAGGTTGCGGGTGTCCAATGGATGCGGACAGCTCACGACCGATCTTTGTGGAACTCTCTGGGGGAGGCCTATGTCCAGCAGTGGACGTCAATTGGCTGATGATGATGATGATGATGATGTTGAACATAGGCCCAAAGATTGGCACAATGACTGGTCCTGCGACTCTTCACTAGGTCATCAATTACTCCGACTTTTTCCTAATATAATACGCCGGTGAATGTTCTTTTACCCCCTTATTCATAAACGTTTGCTAACTTAACAAGCCGCTAATAATTGTTTGTCCCTTTTGCTCTTATAGACACATTGTTAAGATCGAAAGGGACAAACAATTATTAGCGGCTTGTTAAGTTAGCAGACGTTTATGAATAAGGGGGTTAGACTGTAACTAATATTGTTTTACACCCTCTATAAGAACGTATCAAGGTATTGGAGGTATTAATATATGAGCCCAACTTACAGCAACTCAAGGTATTGGAGGTATAGTTTTATGTACCCAAGTTATACCGGCGTCCATTTCGATGGATTGAGGAAGCCATAATTCGCTCTAAGTCGACCGAGATTGGTAAACGTGCTCAGACAAGAACAGTATGTCTTGGCAGTAATCTTATCAATATCCAACGGCCTTACCGCGTACTTCGAAATCCGAACATTTCGAGGATTTGTCTCTGTCGCTCTAATGACGCCTTCGTTGGAGTGACAGAGAACGAAGTACGAATATCGAAGTTCACGTTAGTGAGCCAATTTTTGGTAGAATGAAAAATGAAAATGAAAAATATATTTATTTCACTGTGACAATTTGGTAAAGTGATTACAAGGTTGGGGCATCCTATTAAGTATAAGATACTTGTGTCAGGATGCCCCGCTCTTCCATAGCAACAGGTGGTAAACAGTAAATAAACATTATTAAAACTAGTTAAAAAGAAATAATCCTAATACACCTTCAACTAAGCGTGTTTGTGTGCAATCAAACAGAGTGAGTCCCGTTGTTGTATACAAACCAACCCATTCGTTTATCTATCCTTTTTTTTATACACGTTAAAACTACAAGAAAGGCATTGGTAGAAGTCTGCATGATTATTATATACTTATCATAATGCATAATTGCTGATGGTAGGACCTCTGCTTGCAAGGTCCGCCCGGATAGCTACCGCCGTCATACCCGTTAACCTGCCGCTAAATAGTTAGTTCTGTGTTCCAGTTTGAGGGTAAGATAGCCCGTGTAATTATTGGCATAGATAGAGGCAATCCATCTAAGCCCTCAGGGTAGGCAGCGCATAGGCGATTTTTTTATCACTATGCCCATGGGCCTCAGTTCCTGCTTTCCATCGGGTGGGCTGAGAGCTCAGTTGTCTATCTTTGTCCCATAAAATATATTATATATATATATATATATATATATATATAATTTTATACAGGGTGGTACAAACCTTGACGTCAATAATTTTTTTTTAGATTCCTCACGTCATGGGCTATCAGGGGGTCTCAATACTAGGCTCAACTTCTTTAGACTAAACCTGCTGAACTTAGACTGTGATTTTGTGACGGTAACAGAGTCTTTTTTGACGGAGGCAGTTAGTGATTCAGAAATTGTAAACGGTGACTGGAGCGTGTTACGTCGTGATAGAGCCACGGGAGCGCGCGGCGGCGGTGTGCTCGTTGCTGCGCGATCCGAACTTATGCCCCAACGCCGTCGTGATCTTGAATCTCCTAACTGTGAGGATCTGTGGGTGACGATTAGTAAATTTGGTACCCTGTGTTATATTTGTGTCGTTTACATACCTCCCTCAGCTGCTGATGACGTGTATATGAAATTGTTTCAGTCTGTGGAGAATGTAATAGCTAATTTAAAAAAGGGAGTTGTAATTATTGTTGGTGACCTTAACTTAAACCCTCGGTACACATCTCAAAATGTTTTGTGTTATTATGCTTACTTCCTATCTGTTAGGGTGGATCGATTTTTTTATTTTTGGAATTTCATAAAATAATTTTTATAGATCGATACTTCGTGGCTAGAGAAACAAAAAATATTATGGTAATTTTTGTATTTACTTTTATTTTGTACTTCGTTTATGGGCCCAAAAATCGACTCTATTTTTAAGGTTTTTTTAAGAAAAGTCAGTAGTTCGTGGATATTTTTGGTTTTACTTTTATGTAGAAACAAAATAACATTATTTGTCATAAATTTAGAATTTGCACAATTTAATTATATGAAAATTATAACCAGTATCGGCAAAAACTGGTTTTCAATTTTGAGGCTCTTGGGGCAGTACTTGCCAAATGAATATCAGAAAAAGGTATATTGTTAAAGAATGTTACTTTTTACGACTATCATAATAACCTGTCTAAAAAGTAACATCTTCAACAATATATCTTTTTCCGATAATCATTCGGGAAGTACTGCCCCAAGAGCCTCAAAGTTGAAAATTATTTTTTGGAGATACTGCGAACAATTTTCATATAATTAAATCACACAAACCTTAAATTTATGAAAAACAATCTTATTTTGTTTATCCATAAAATTAAAACAGAAAATATCCTTGCTTATCCGAGTTTTCTTAAAAAAACCTTGAAAATAAGGCCGATCTTCAGGCTTCTATATGGGGTCCATAATGATAAAATATCCAAAAATGGTCATAACATTTTTTGTTTTTCTAGCCGCATAGTATCGATTCGTAAAGATTATTTTATGATTACCCGAAAATAAAAAAATCGATCCACCCTACTATCTGTATGTGGTCTGCGCGAGATGAATAACGTGATGAATGCATACGGAGGAATGCTTGATGTCTTGCTGATATCGGAGCGCATACAAGGAGTGTCTGTTCGCGAGGTGGATGGGGGTGGTCTTGTCCCGCGACGAGACGATTATCATCCACCGCTTGAAATCTGTATTCCTTGGGACGGTGAAGTTGATCGGTATCCACCCGCCGAGCACATTGATCCTAGCATTTTCAACCAGTTGAGAGATTGGAATTTTGCTAAGGCAAACTATTTGTTGTTATACCAATTGGTATCCGAAGTGAACTGGCAGAACGTTCTCGAAAGTCATGATGTATGTCAGGCTGTACAGATATTTTATAATATTCTTTATAATATATTTGACAATTGTTGCCCGAAAAAAACCCGCAGTAAAAAGAGCACTAGGCGGTATCCTGTATGGTTTACAGCGGATTTGATCAGAGACATTAAGCTTAAAGCAGCCCTGCACCGTGAGTGGAAGGCTTCTAAAAGTAGTGATGTATATGGCGAATACTCGAAACTGAGGGCCGGAATTAAGAAACGGATAGCTTCAGCCTATGACGACTATATTCGAGATATACAATTTAAGTTAAAATCGAACCCTCGTCAATTTTGGCAGCATGTGGGGGGTCTCAGGTCCAAGGGGGGGTTTGTGGCGCAGGTCTCGCTAGAAGATAAGCAATTTCTTGGTCCTGAAACAGCACAGGCTTTCGCTAGGTATTTTTCGAGCGTTTTTTTACCGGAACCCCCGCGTCTTTATCTTAACTTCGGAAAAGAAGCGAGTCAGAAAGCATCAGCCACCCTTATCCAAGTAAATAACATTTCCATGCACGATTTGGAGCTCGCTATAAAAAAATTTAAATCAAATAGTGCGGTGGGGCCCGATAATTTACCTGCATTTATTATAAAAGGCTGTGTAGACCATCTTAAAGTGCCTTTACACTTTTTATTTAATTTAGCTCTTTCCATATACACTTATCCTCAGCAATGGAAAACGTCAAGGGTGACGCCGATCCCTAAGACTAGTGATAACGGTGATGTGGAAAGTTATAGACCTATAGCCGTTCTCTCTGCCCTAGCAAAACTCTTCGAGTCAATTCTGCACAGAACTCTTTCGGAACAGGTGAAACCCTTTCTTTGCGATGCTCAGCACGGGTTCAGAGCGAATAGGTCTGTCGACTCTAACCTCCTGACTCTAACCGATTATATCGCGGAGCATCTCGACGTAGGCATTCAAGTGGATGTTCTATACTTTGATTTCTGTAAAGCCTTTGATCGGGTCGATAATGATGTCCTGCTTCATAAACTTGACGTTATTGGCTTCAGTAAGAACTTGTTGATGTTTTTCGCTAGTTATCTGTGCGATCGACAACAATACGTCCAGCATGATCATTTTGTATCGGATCCGTATCACACCCGTTCTGGCGTCAGTCAAGGTTAAATTTTAGGCCCATTCCACTTTGGAATTATGATAAATGACTTGCCGTCGGTAATTCGTAATGCTTGTTGCCTCCTTTATGCTGACGACCTAAAACTTGTTTACGGGGTTGAAAACGAGGCGGACTGTAAATCGCTTCAAGAGGACATCATATCTGTGTTCCGTTGGAGCTTGATTAACAAACTTAGCTTCAATTCAGCTAAGTGTCAAGTTTGTACCTTTAGTCGAGCCAACGGTCCCATATGTGCCCAATATATACTGGGATCTCAGCCTATTGCCAGAGTTGACTCTGTGAAAGACCTTGGAGTCATTTTTGACACGAAACTGACCTTCCATGAGCACATTAGAGCTCTTGCTACCACTTGCCTTCGAAGGTTAGGGTTTGTCGCTCGTAATGTCAAAGATTTCAATGATCCTGGTGCCGTCAGAGTCCTCTACTATGCTCTGGTAAGAAGCAAATTAGAGGCTTCCGCGCTTGTCTGGAACCCCCATGAATCCACCTACATTTTACTCTTGGAAAAGGTCCAGAAAACTTTCCTAAGAATGTTGTATAAGAAACTGAATGGATACTATCCGTTCTTGTATCCTACTAAGTTCATTCTTGGGACTCTTGGGTTCAATTCCTTGGAGGTGAGACGCAACACATGCTTGCTAATGTTTGCATGTAGGGTCCTCCGCGGTGAATCTGACTGCCCGGAACTAGTACAGAATCTAGTTAGATTTTTTGTACCGGACCTAAAAAAAATAACCCTCAGACCGCGAGTGCGGTCTCTACTAGCGGTGCCAATGGCACGCACGGTGGCCTATAGAAACTCGCCGATTCCTCGTGCCTTAGCCCTGCTGAATGCGCTCCTGGTGTCAGCACCCGAGTGTGACCTTCTTACGTGGCGATGGACGGATGTGTGTATGGAGTGCCTGAGATTTTGTGAGGTGATGGATAAAAGGGAGTCTAGTGTTTTAAGTTTTAGTTTTACATAAGTACTTATTGTGTTATTGTATCGTTTAACAGTGTATTAGTTTTGCTACTGTAATACTGTATAAATATTATATTAAATAAATAAAATAAAATCAGAATATACCCCATGTATGGTAGCCGATTTTTTGTAGTTTTCGAGTTATGAATTTTTGATTTTTTTTTCTTTGAGGAATTCTGGAGTGAAGTATAAGTTTTTTTTTTGTCAATTTACATAATTTATAATTAATTGTTGACAAAAACATGTATGATATTTTATGCAATGATACGTTAAGGTGTAAATCATTTTCCTATATTGTATAGGTTCACATGTACGAGGTACGAGCTACGTAATATGTGTTGGAATGTACCACCCAATTCCATTACTGTCGTGCGGCTTATGGTCTTCATTAGCCAGTAATTATTCGGTTTACATTCACGTTCACAAGTACTTAATCAATGTAATGTAATTACGTATAATGTATGTGTATACTTACCCCTACCTATATTACAAACATTCAATTGTTGCTATACCACAAGCCGTAATTGAGTATACCGCGGGACTATGTCTATTCTAAGATTTTCCCGTGATTTTTATTTATTTACAGAAATCCACTTTACCTAGCCTTCATAGATTATTCTAAGGCTTTTGACAGCATCACTCATGATTCTATTTTCACAGCCCTATCGAACCAACAACTAGACCCGTGTTACATCAGACTTCTTAGTACCATATACACAAATAGTACAGCTGCCATCAAACTGCAAACCTCCGGCTCATCTTTTAAGATAGAAAGAGGAGTGAAGCAAGGAGACCCCCTATCGCCGAAACTCTTTACAAGCACATTGGAACAAGTCTTTCAAAAACTTGTGCCAAGCTGGGGAGGGAAGGGGCTGGTTGTCGGCGATCACAGATTAACTAATCTTCGATTCGCCGATGACATAGTTATTTTCTCCTCGACTGCTTCCGAGCTACAGCAAATGCTTGAAGAACTAAGCATTGCAAGCCTCGAGATTGGACTAAAGATGAATAAATCAAAGACCAAGCTTATGACCAACAGCACACCATGTAGGATTGAGATAAACGGAGAGCACATTGCGTATGTCCATGAGTACCTTTATTTGGGCCAATTAGTCTCTTTCCAGGCACGTCAGGAAAAAGAGGTCGAAAGACGAATTGAGAACGCCTGGAAAAGCTATTGGTCCATGAAACACTTAATGAAAGGACGTCTTCCAATATCACTCAAGCGGAAGATCATGGACATATGTATACTTCCAGTTCTCACCTACGGTGCACAAACTTGGTCTTTGACCAAAGCCCAGAAGTCCAAACTCGGGGTTTGCCAACGAGCCATGGAGCGTAGCATATTAGGTGTTAAATTGGTAGATCGAGTCAGAAACACCACGCTGCGCTCCAAGACCAAGATCCTTGATGTAGCTCGGAAAGCGGCCAAGCTAAAGTGGGACTGGGCTGGACACGTCTGCCGGATGCCTAATGAGTTGTGGAGCAAAATCACCACAAAGTGGGAGCCCAAAAACTCAAATCGAGCATCTGGTAGACCACGCCGGCGATGGCGGGATGAACTGGACTCCTTCTTGAAGGAATGGCCAAACACAGCGCTTGGCCGGGACCAGTGGAGAGATTGGAGGGAGGCCTTTGCCCAGCAGTGGGACACGTCAGGCTCCAAATAAATAATTTTATTTATTTATTATATGTCTATGTATTATGTAAATGTTTTGCGTTTTTAGAGTCGTTGCATTAACTTCGTTTTACTTGTAGGAACGATTATGGGCATGTTTTGCTCGTAATTGGTAACATTTGTTAATCATTGTAGGTATGTGAAACGATGTGGACCAAAATTTTTTCTGATGCTTAGCCAAGTTACCAATCGCTAACTCTTAGTAGCTTATCGTAGTTTTCCCTCTCTGTCACTCTTTCATATTAGTGCGACAAAGACAGTTAGCTGCCTTTCGTTTACAATTGACGATTAAGCGTTAGCGATTGGCAACTTGTCTAAGCACCCGGATAAGGCACAATCAATATTATACTCGTATTTAGGTATGGATTACGCTTAGAACAGAGTAGGCAGCGACATCTATTATACGTGAAAGGATACACACCACTCTTGGCTAAAAAGATCTCACTGCCTGACTAGACAGCGGAATCCAGCTGCCGATTCTTCATACGTTCCCGATATGGCACACCATGCATTTACTCGTACGTTCAAATATTAAATCAAAAATGTTTTGCGTTTTTAGAGTCGTTGCATTAACTTCGTCTAACTTGTAGGAACGATTATGGGCATGTTTTGCTCGTAATTGGTAACATTTGGTAATCATTGTAGGTATGTTAAACGATGTGGACCAAACTTTTTTCTGCTTTTTTGACCTAAATGTATGGGAATTACCAGATGGCACAGGGAAATATATTTTTTTCCAACAAGCTTAGCAATAAGCCATAACAATAACTAATCAGGGCGACTGGTCAGCGAAATTTCAATCCGTTAGTAGACTTGTAAGACTCCCACGGGAAGAGTAAGGGCAGTGAAAAGTCATTATAAAATACCCATAATTACTTCAAGTGTCGCCTTTATCTAGATCCTGAATTGATATCAAGTTATTTAATAAATATGCTATTTACGTCTCTTACTGAAATTAATAATATTGAAAATCACGATTGTTGTTCAAAAGAAGCACGTAGGTAGCTTTCAAAATTTTGAAATACATCAAATCTAAACAAAATGCCTGTGTATAATATTAATAAAGTTATTTTTGGACTTTGCTTTAGATGCTAATACTTCATTTAAAATTTATTGAAGCATTTCGATTTGTGAAGTTCTTTTTTTTCTATTTTCATAAATTTGAATTTATGGATAAATTTTGGGTTATTTCTACTGAGAATCACGAGCTCTTTCGATCCCAAAAAAAATGTCCCACGGATTTTTTTCCTATTTTGTTACCATTTTCCATACACAGCCAATATGCATGGAAATTTAGGAACATCTTTGGCAAATAAGCTTATTTGCCAAAATCGTGGCATTTAGATGGTTGGCAGTCCTCAACTGTGCGCTTTTCCCGTAACTTTTTGCCTCGCACAACTAAACTTTGGAACGAACTGTCACAAGCGGTGTTTCCAGACCGATACGACCTTCAAACCTTCAAAAAAAAAGCGTACTCCCACCTTAAAGGCCGGCAACGTATTTGCGACGCTTCTGGCATTGCCATGTCCATGGGCGACGTTAATTGCTTTCCATGCGAGGGTTGGGAAGAGGTTGCTCAACAGAGGGGGTTATGGCGCAGTTCTGTTCATGAGGCCGTTGTTAACTTTGAGAAGCGTCGCTTGGAAGACCTCGATTTTCTCAACAGAAAAACCCGTCCAAAGACTTCCTATACCTACACATTATAACAACAAAGGTGAGTTGTACTGTGCGCTCTGTAACAGAACCTTTAAAAGCAAATTCGATTTTGCAAGCCACGTTCGTGCTCATGACCGGCGCTCGTGATGGTCATGAAGCCAGGTTTCGCCATTGACGGATAGGTCAAGGAGGACGATATATATATATAATTGCTTTCCATCAGGCGATTTGTCCGTTCGTTTGCCACCTATATCATTAAAAAATACAAATTGTTACTAACAGCAAACTAAAGCATCTCATCATTAACGACTGGCATTGAATTTTAGTACTTGTACATCTTGTACCCACTGTATTGCATTGGAATTTTATTACTATTGGTGTAAAGTACCTCATAAATAAATCTGAGTTATGTACCTGCAATAGTGAATGTAAATGTCTTTCAGAGTGGCTGTAAACAGATTTTATATCCCCTTGTTTACAGTGTGAGCTTACGAGCAGCCAGGTCGTAAACAAACGATCTAGAGTGTCCTGAAATACTTAAAACCTAGCAATGTTAGTACATTACTAAGTTTTAAGATGTACGTAATATTTAATGCAGTTAGCATTGGTGAGAGAACTTTTTCTTCTTCTTCCAAATACTTAAGAGCCTGGCTCTTGTTGGTCGAGTAAATGCCATTCCGTTCATTGTTCCGCTAATGTTTTGAGCTCCTGAGATGAAACCACATTGATTTTCTCCTTCACTTGGTCCAAAAATGCTCGCATTCTTCTCCCTTGGCCCCTTTTCCCTTCCACTTTTGAATTACAGCTTTAATATAATTGTCATCTCGTAACAGGTGCCCCAACATAATTCCTATTCTCCAGTTCTGAATCGTCTTCATTGGAGATCTCTTCTCCCCTATTATATGCAATACTTGAGAGAACAGTACAGGGACTCGACAGGGACAGGGGGACAGGGGGATCTCGTGGACGCTTTTCAAGTATTGTTAGTCAACACTTCTTTATCCAAGTCAAGTAAATTAGAAATGAAAAATACAGTGTAATTGTGCAAAAACGAACTTATTTGTCTAATGGGTCCTCTTTCAATTAACCTTTTTTTTATGTGACGAAGGTAAACGACTGAGCTTTCAGCCCACCTAATAGAAAGCAGGAACTGAGGCCCATGGACATAGCGATCAAAAATCGCCTATGCGCTGCCTACCCTGAGGACATAGATGGATTGCCTCTATCTATGTCAGTAATTACACCAGCTATATTATACCCAAACCGAAACACAGTAGTGCAAACACTGCTATTTAGCGGCAGGTTAACGAGTAAAACTCTGGTAGCTATCCGGACGGACCCTGGACGAGCTCAAAACCTTTGAGCATCCGAGGAGAGACTGATGTAGAGGTTCCATATTTGTGTCACCATTATAAATTTAGTATGTCTACTAGTTAAGCTTAAACTTTATTCCTGAATAGATAAATTTTACGTTTTAGGAAATTGACTATCTTAGTTGTAGTCAAGTTTGTGACGACAATTAAGAACTAAATTTCAATAAAAATGTTGGTGTTCGTTTTATTTACTATATTGAAATATGTGATAAAACTGATAAAATAGGAACTATATTGAATTCCTAAAGATGTCGTTACAAACCTTTGATTGGGTGTCCGTAAAGTGAAAATGCTCAGTATAAATAAATAAATAAATAAATATCTTGGGACATCTTACACAAATCGACCTAGTCCCACGGTAAGCTCAATTAAGGCTTGTGATGTGGGTATCAGGCGACGATATATATAATAGACAGATACATATAGATACTTAAATACATAGACAGCCAAGACCATGGAACAAATATTTGTGATAAATAAATACACAAATAATGCCCTCGCCGGGATTCGAACCCGGAACCTCCAGCTTTCGTAGGCAAGGTCACTACCAACTAGGCTACGGAGGCTAGCAACTATTATACAATATACATATAAACTGAAAGTATGAAAAAAAGTATAAAGAGTATGCCCGATAAAGCACTCTGCATTAGCAAGCTGAAGTGGCAATAGGCAGGCCACGTTGCACAAGAGATGGCCGGTGCGGTCGAAAAGTGCATAAGTGGAGGCTACGGTTTGGCAAACGATGTCCAGATAGTTTAACACTTTGAGCGCGGGGAGCTCCCGAGGGGAGTTCTCTGTGGGAGATCGATTTTCGCTACAAAGCGGAAAAATCACGGGACCGGCTACGAGCGTAGCGCGTAGCACTCGCCCGCAATGAAAGTGTTAGCACTCAAGATGGACAAACGATCTTATGAAGATAGCCGGGAGACGCTGGATGCAGGTCACTTCCAACCGGTGTACGTGAAGGTCCGAAGGGGAGGCCTAAGTTCAACACGTTGGACGTCTTATGGCTGAAATAAGGGTGATGATGGCACTTATTTCAATAAAGATTCATGGAGTTTTATCCTAAAATAAATCCATCAATATTACCAACAATCTTGGCTATAATAAATACCAAACAGCCAGGTTTAATCACTTTGATCTCCGCTATCAACCATCTCCATCTACGTTAATTATTTCCAGCCTTCATTTCATTTAATACTCAATTTCCTTTTAATGTTTGTTATCAGAGCAACGGAAACCTAATTCTAAAGTAACACAATCGCGTGGGTTAACACAACCCCTAGTTTCTCGACAGTTCAATCAACAATTTGATAGAAATACAGTGAAACCAG